>JABSTT010004753.1:0-20285 GCA_013339685.2 Hyalomma asiaticum
CCGCACAACTGGACCCACCCAATCGTGTGAAAATTTTATTTCAGCTTAAACATGGAAAAGGGGTGGACCTGCCCATCTGGAAACATGTTAATGGTGCGACCCCCCACCCCCCCACGCGCCGTATGAAAGGATCGACATTGTACTGGTTGTTTGGGCGCGTGCACCTGGCCGCTGTGACATGCTGATTATTGTTGCTCTGTAGGATGTGTCAAATGCGCGACAAAAAGGCATCTGCATCGGTTTTTGTTTTCATCTTGGAGCTCGGAACAAAAACAGTCAATGCAAAGCCTGGGTGGCAGCTGTGCACTCTGTGAAATGCCAGCCGTCAGACTGGGGCAGTTTTGTAGATGACATTTCATCCCTTGTAAGCAAGAAGGCTAGCCCGTTACCTAGCTTTTAAGCGTTTCGTCATATGCGCTTCCGCAGCACTTGTGAGCATCTATACATGCCTGCACCTACGTCACGACAGGCGCTGCGGGATACCGTTCGCCATCGTGGAGGGCCAGCCGCGGCAGTGAAAGTGCGGACGCGTACGCGTTCTGTACTCGCTCTCGTTATAGCCACGGTGCTTCTGTACTCGCTGTCGTTAGCCGCGGTATTCGAGTTCCCGAATCGCAGGAAAGCAATGAAGAGACGAGTGTGAAAGAACCCACACCTTTTTCACGCTCCAAAAGACGTACACTGACTGTGTACGGCTTCAATGCGGCCGCACCAGAGGCCATTAAGCGCTTTATTGTGCCTAAATGTCTTTAAACTGCAGTCGAAAATAAATATATGAGTACAAGCGTAATTGTAATGCATAGACATTGCTAAATAGGCATGGAAAGGAAACAACAAACAATCTGAACTGGTACTATACGTCGGCCGAACTGGTGCACGAGTAAAGCCACGTCGTAGTTGCGTATGTACAGGACTCCAAACACGTGTGGGACGCGTGAAATCGAGCGCCGATATCAAGCGGGCTTGTTCACCGCGCCTAGACGCGCCCAGATGCGCCTGCGCCGTGTACGCATGCGCAGTTACGTGAATGAGCGCGCACGTAAGCGCACGCGCATCGCACGCGTCTTAGAAGCGTACGTGTGGTTCGGCCTTAAAGGAGTACTGACCAAATTTCGAAGCTGAGTTTACTCTACTATACGAGTCTCCTATATGCGTAGACACCTCTGAGCAAATGCTAAGCTCAGGAAATGCTGATAAGATATTTTAATTGGACGTCAAAATCAATATTCACATGGCGTGCCTACTGACATCGACACTAGTATGACGTCAGGCTACGTACGAATTTTGGTGACTTCACGCAGCAGTATGGCAAGCTGTGATGACGTCACGTACATGCAAAATGGCCGTCGTGCCTCACTCTCGGTGGTATGCTCTCGCCGTTCAGTCGCTGTAGTGACAGTGCCCGTGGAGCGAGCCAGCGAAGTCGAATTACCCTCTATCGTCGTGTGTGCCCGCGTATAATCGGAAGGCAAGCTCTCTATGGCGCCGACATTTTGCCCCTGAAATACCTCGGAGCTCTCGGAGGCCACATTAGCTTATCGCAGGCTCCGGAGTCACGTCGACACCCACCGTGCGTGCCGTACGTTGCATCTTGCACAGTGCCGAAGTATTTGCGGTCGTCGCGGAGTCACTATACTAAAATTTGTACATTGTTGACCCCGCACTTGCTGCAGGCGCTGTGCGCGAGAGACCACTAGGCGAAAACGTCACGATTTTTTGCGGGAACACGTCACGAGGGCTCATTACTATGCACATACTGTGTCGTGACGTCAGGCTACAGTAGGAACCGAAACCGGCTTTAAAGGCATGCTGTAAATAAATTTTCACGGCGCGCTCACGCTACCAGTACGTTTTCTGGGCTCTGGAGGTATTGGCTTTCATTCATGCAAAAAAAACGCCAACTGAAAATTTCGTGGCAGCATCCTTTAAAAGCCCGAGGCAGCGCAGTTTGTGCCGGCTTGGCTACCGTGGAAGTATTGGCAATGCCCGTAGACTGTCACGCCATCAAACGGATTGGAGGAGAACCCTCCGGAGGAGGGTTAGCAGACGACAAAATGGCCGCCCTTGCCGCCGCAGCCCTGTCCGTGTGTGCTAGCCCGATTGTTAGCGCGTTGGCAAGGAAAAAGAACACGACAACCTCGAATGTTTTGTGCAGCAGTGAATAAATCTGGGCCCCGTGAAGGGATAAACCTTATTCTTTCTTGCGAGACGCGAAGTTTTCGTGAAGATACATGGTGAAACTCCTCGGGCAAGCCGCGCTGCCAACGAAAGCCCATACCGTACACGTTCCAGCTCAGCGAGTTTTTTTCAAGCTACGTGGTAAGTGAAGTACTGTTGTCTAAACTTTTCTGTGGAAATTCACGTTGTTTCGCTTATACGTATTATCCGTTGATTTTTTTTTTTATTGCGCGATCGAAGCCCATAACATTGCATGCGGCGGAGTCGCGTAAGCTCGCGATCTCGCGTGCTTGATAACTAAGCAGTATGAGGGCCTTCGTAATGGAAAGTCTCGCATTAAAATGGGGCGCTTTACCATTCAGGAAAGCACTGTTATGAATCTTTATGGTGAGTGTTCAGTCATACGCGGGGCCGCGTTCGTCCCATATGTACTGGGACCAAGTACAGATCGACTGTGTCGCGGGGTGTCCAGCAGTCGCATTCCTTTGGAGATTAAGCGTGATTGGCCGATGGTATTCGCTTATATCCACGTTAATAAAGCCCAGCTGGTCGAACTTGATTCATAGTCCTGCTCAGTACATCGTATTTTATTACCTGTGCGTCGCTTTAATGTAGCGAAACGTGCAGTCGCGGCAAGCGGGGCCGCTGTGTTTCTAAACTTAATTCACTGCTGTGAAAAGTATGAATGTGCGTGCTTAAATTTCGAGATTCATTTTTCTGTGTGCTGAACGTGGAAACAACTGTGATGGCTATGTCTGAGCATGACTGTTCGATTGCCATATCGCGTCGCAGTTTTTCCCAGATGCGGACATTCACCATAAGGAGGCTGCTGGCACCTGCTAATATCTGTGGCAGCTGCATCCGCGGCGTAATGTCACGGTCTAGTTGTGCAAAGGCGGTTCAAATAGCTGCAACAGTGCACTAACATCTGTAAGAAAATCTCGAGGTATATGTTACTAACTTCCGAAAGTAATATGGTTAAACTCTGTGGATGTGTTCATGACTAGAATGTGTATCGTGTATGTGAACTACATAAAATCTGGCAGCCTTGCTTTATTTTTATGTATGTATACATGCTTTCATTCAATAAAGCCTTTACAAGAGAGCTTACTGGAAGATTGTTCTGATTACCTAGCATGAGTGTGCACACGCTTGCCTACAGCCCTTATTCAGGCACATCTATTCAAAGCTTTATCAATAAAGTTATTGGCTTCTCTAAATTGGTTACTTGGCTTTTGTTTTGCTTTATTTCCCACAGTCTCTCTGGACAGCAAGCTTTGAAAACTACAGCTGCACCATCTCCTGGCTTTTTGTAATTACTTGTACAATGTTCAAATCATTGAGTGACCAAGGAGTACAACAGTCCTGGCTAATGATTGTAGAAAGAACGCATGTGTAGTTTGGGATCCCCACAAAAGTAACCATATTAACATGTTATAAGAATTCAAAATTGCACAGCATGGTTTATTTCCTCTGATCGTTCATACACTTCCGTACCAGCAAATGCTGCAAGCTAACCTACCTAACCTTGTACTTCACTGAAAAGTGTCCCGTCTTGTAGTATTCCACAAGTTCTCCCATGTACATCCCCGGACTCGCAACATTTTGCCAGTCCGCCATTCAAACTGCACCAACCCCGACAACACCATGTATCCTCCTCCAGGACAAACCATGACTCATCTTCATTCTTTGTGCAAACCTCGAGAGACTGGAACGACCATCCCAATTCAACTATGCTTCATGAGAACACTCTTGAGATCACATCAGACTTGGTCGGTGACCGTATATCACCTCATGCAATACCTGACCAGATGAACTTTCGTTGAACTCTTGACTACGAGAACCCTCTTCATTTTAAACACATTGTCAAAGAACTAACCTATGTGAAATGAAATGCACACACCCACCCTTCATGTAAAGCCCCCTCGGTGGCCTTTGAGCTATCAAAAATAAACAATTCGCTACAGTAAAGAAAAAAGAAATGACCTAAACAATTAGCATGAGTTTCTGACACTTCAAGAAATGTTGTTATAGAAACCTTATTTACTGTGAGGATGACGTGTGCAGTTGACACCGTAGTTGACCAAAGCACTGGAGCAGCTGCAATGATGGGGACCAAATGGGAAATAAACAGGGACGACTGACATGGCAGTGTACTGTCACTTTTCCTTATTACATTTGCATGGCTTATCAAGATCCTGTTCCCATGGCAGCCACAGTGCAACACCATGCCATGACGGTAGAGTTCACTGTGTTTCTATTTCCATGTGCACCATGGCTTCTGCACGAGCAAGAGCCACCACTGATGGCTCCCTGGTTGTCCGTGCCACTATCGACAGGACAATTGCCAGGATTCCATTCATGCTTTCTTGACAATGGATTATGTGCTAGAGCCATGCTAACCTCTGTGCCATCTGGGGACACCACCCATGGCTTTTTGGTCACTGAATTTCAGCCTAAGGGCACCACCAGGCTCATAGCTCTACAAAGCATGGCTAAATAGGCAGCACGTACTCTAGGACTCAAAAAGACACAAGACAAACGCAGCATTGAACTTAAAATGGAAGGTTTATTTGAAACGTTAGTAGTTTTAGAAACACATAGCGCCATACGTAATCAATGAGTGCAGGCCACTGTGACGTCACAACATATAAACACTTGTCTTCACCCCCCCACCCCCCCCATAAACACATATTATTCATAAACAAAATAGAAATTATTACATATAGATAGAGGCAATGTCAACATAGTCCTGTAGATTTTAAAAATGTGGTGTGTATAACAAAAATAAATGTACTACACTAAACATGGCTACGATGCATGATATGACAACATGCTGCATAATGAATCCCCGAGTACAAAATAGAAATCGCAGTAAATAATGTGAGATGCAGGATAACCTTTTCATTTGTGTAATGTGTGTATGATAACATGCTGTGTAATGAAAACCCGAGTGCAATATAGATATCACAACAAATAATGTGAAATGTAGGACAACATTTACATTTATGTAATGCCTGTTCGTTCAGACTTGCAAAAATACCCTCTACATGTTTGCACCATCTGGGTCATGGAAGAACCTGGGTGCACTACAAATTCCATATTAGTCGCTGCATCACCAGTCATTCTAGTTTATCGTGTGGCAAAGTTGCCACGAAACTTTTCAAAAAGCATTTCAGACACTGTCTTTTGGAGTAGTGTGTCACTCCGGTTATTCACTTACTTTGTACATATGTCTGTGCAGAGCTCTTTAAGCAGAACTTTCAGATCATTCGAAAAGCAAGCATTCTGTTTCACATGAGCCACACTCCCTAATGATTGTGACACTAAAAGTTTTGCACGTTCATTATTATTTGCAAGTATGGCGCTGTGTTACTAAGGAACTGTGGGAAGCAAAATGGAACGTTCACTTTCTGGATGCCCAAAAGACCAATCTCCTGCTGCCATACGCTGCACAAGGGGTAAAAAGCTCCAACAGCTGTCTTCCTGTGGCTTTTTTCTTTTGCTATGCCATTTACAATGTAAGCAATAGAACCAAACCAAACGAAAAAGAAAAAAAAAAGCTTATGACGATTAAAATTACACGAGTGCTGATCGATTGAGAAACTATTTTTATTAGCAAATACTCAGAACAACTAGAGGCAATGAGCAAGTTGACGAAAATGTACAATCACACTTTAAATTGAGGACAAATTTCCATCATAAATGGAACACCAGAGTAATTGCTACTGAAATTAAATTTAAGAGGCATGGTATTACTGTAAAAGTATTACATGTTCATAATTATAAACATACAATTGTAGACACCTTAGCTTCACCAAATGAATTTAGTGATAAGTATTGTTTGGTAAGGCAGAAGTGGTCTTTTTTAGATGTCGCCAAGCAGGGGTGGTACTATAAAAGGCTGGTGGATGTAGTAGCTTTGGCCAAAGAAAATGGCTGATCTAGAATAAGGAAGTAATGCTAGGTAAGCCTGAATGGCCGTCAGACATATGCGCTGTCTCCAGAAATTCAACACAAATCTGTGCCTACTTTTGATGAGAAGAATCGGTGATACATGGGGAAGCAGGTAACACACCTCCTTGCATCTGTCATTTGCTGGCCTGAGCGCTTTGTTCAGCAAGCTTTCATGCTGCCAGGCAGCATTGCTTTTGGCCTTTTAATGTAGTGATCAGATCACCGTGTCAAATATTTACTTGCAAATAAGGCAAATGGTGAGGCCAGCTTGTACAGCTCTTTTTGGTTATTAGCACTGGCCTGGAAACAAGTTCGAATGTGTGCAGCTATTTCAGGTGGTGTGTTTTTATACTCGGCCTGTTGTACATAATATCTGTTGCAGCAAAGAGACACTTGAATAAAGTAGTTAAGAGCACATCCTTTGTTATGTTGTCAGCCGACAGTTTTAAATTGTTATGTGCCACAGGATGACTGTGCACTTCTGCGACACCTGTAGTAATTTGCAAAGTATGCCTTGTATGTAATGTTTGTCATATTTCATTTATATGATGTTTGTAATGTTGTAGCTTGTACATTAGAAGAGCTCAATCATGAAGCCATCCATTTGAAGTTAATAAAAGGCAGAAACACTAAGCTGTGCATTCCCAACGCACTCAAAAAATCATGCATGCACTCTATCAGTATAGTAATCAGGCACAGGTGATCACCTATAGTGGCAAAGCATAAATAAATGAGACACAAGAAGAAGAAAGGAGACAAGACACAAGAAGAGGAATTTTATCTCCTTTCCCCTTCTTGTGTCTCGTTTATTTACACTGTACCACTATGAATGCACACCAACTGGCCTCGCGGGTGATTGCACCGATGGGAGCTGATTGTCCTTATCACATGCTGGCTTCAGTTGCACAGAACATAGTGAAAAAAATAAACCAGTGTAAATGTAAATAATGATTCAGTAACAATAACAATATGCAAAAGCAAGCTTCACAGATGACTGTAATACCCGGCCTATATAAACTCTCTCACAAACTGTCACGGATAGGCCAGTGTGTTAAATATTAATGTAGTGTTAACGTGGCCAGACTGGTGGATGCTTAATGACAGGCTTCGTGAGTATGACAACAATGTAACTAGTGCCGTCAGTGGTTGTCTTGGTGTTCACAGCAAGATTGTGGTTGTTGCCCCCATTTTTTAAAATGAGACATGCTAGCAAGAAGCAATTTTGAGGCCCATAACACTGCACTGTTAAAAGATAAGAGTGTGTTGGTCTCTTGTACTCTCAGACAATGAAATTGTGTCTTTCTGTTAACATGCCATGAATTACCACTTTTGCCATACGCACAGAGTATCATGTAATGATGACCTTTCCATTTATTATTTTATGTTGTATATGGTTATTTCAGTATCTTTTATTCTGGTTTGTGTTTTGCTTATGACGTGGCAATGTTTCGCGTGTATTTACGTATGTCTTTTGCCACAATTAAGTCATTTGCTAGTCAGTGCTGCATGGCGTGGTTCATGTTTTTCAACCGTCTTTGTTTCACATCGTCTTGCTTAGTACACAAGGGAGTCCTTCACGAAAGGGAACATGCGTGCAAGCAGTCAAAGCAGTGTGCCGGCTCCTCATGGTGCCAACAAGTGGAGAGGAGCAGTTAAATTGATTATCGTATCGGTTAGAAGCAGTAGACTGACCAAAAAGAGAAGCCATTTTGCCAGGTAGGGGTGCAGATACAGCATGTAGTGGCCTACTTTGTTCAGCACGCTGCTCAAACACCGAAATGACAAACCAAAAAACAAGCCTGAACAGACAAGCACGCTCATCCTGTCCACCCTTTTTTGTTTCCTCGTATGTCATTTTTGTGTCTGAGTAAGCTATGCCTGGCTATTTCAACCATCAAGAGGTGATGCCACAAGCAGACATTTTTCATCCTGCATCCGACCGTCGGCACTTTAGGTAGCTTCAGCAGAGCACAAGCCACACACAGTGTTCCCCTCAACGAAGGACCCTTCTATATTGCAACAAAATCATTGACATGGAAAAATAAATATACTGCTTTTCCATGCCAGTTTCTCAAGTTTTTTGATGCAGCTGCAGAGTACAGTTACGTGTCAGTGCTGAAGTGGTGGATCCTTAGACATGTTCATAATTGCAGGGGTTTCACATGCCAACCAACGATACAATTGAGGCACACTGTAGTGGAGGGCTCTGAAAATTTTGACCACTTGCTGGAGTTCTTTAACGTGCACTGATAGCACACAGCACATGGGCCTCGAGAATATTCACTTCTGCTGAAAAGGTGACCACCATGGCTAGGATCGAGCGCGCATTATTAAAATTAAGCCGAGCACCACAACCACACTACCACCGCCGCAGTCATTCGTAGGCATTTCTACTTTATTGCTGTCATGAGACAGTTTACAATTACAGTAATTAATGTGCCAGGCTGGCTGACAAAGATGGGACATCCCATGCACTATGTTCTTATCTCTAGCAGCACTTCTGTGCAAATATGTCATTTTATCACCTTGCACTACTAGTATAAGTTTTACATTTGTACTTCACTATTGTGTATGCCTTGCTGTACATTAACTGTAAAGTTTAAAATTATTATTATTACTTATCGGTGTGCTGTTACTGCTGTGACTATGTTCTTTTTGTGTGGTGCTGCAAACTAGTCGAGTGTTTCAACCAGAGCTTTTTGCCACAGCCCCGCCACGGTGGTCTAGTGGTTATGGCACTCGGCTGCAGATCCGAAGGTCGCGGGATCGAATCCCGGCCGCGGCGGCTGCATTTCGATGGAGGCGAAATGTGGAGGCCCGTGTGCTGTGCGATGTCAGTGCACGTTAAAGAACCCCAGGTGGTCGAAATTTCTGGAGACCTCCACTACGGCGTCTCTCATAATCACAGCTGGTTTTGGGACGTTAAACCCCACAAAACAACAACAACAACAGCTTTTTGCCACAGTCCTTTGTGTATGACAGAATGAAAATAAACTTGATTTGATTATCGTTGTCTGCCCACTAGGTATTTCTGTTAAGGTAAATCTGCAGAAAACTGCCTTGCGGCCATAAAAATGAGCTTGCAGGCTAGTTTAAATGTGCACAGTTTAACACAACCCAATAAAATTTTGAACATTAGAAATGTCGAAAAAAAAATTGTTTTTGCACATCTGGCACAAACACTGATCTTGATGCTGCAAAGCAGGACTCCAAGCAACCATTCAGAGTGGAATTTGACCAAAGCAGTTTTAATGAGTTGAATGAGATAGTGTCACTTTACATTGCTGCTCATGAAAGGCAAGTGATGTCAGTATACAGACTGCACAGTAAGAGAGCATGCCGCAGGACAACAGGGACACATTCTTAACAAAAACATGTTGTGAAGTGCAAATCACATGAAGTGCCTTAAGGAGAGGTGAAATGCTATGATTGGGGCGTCCATTTATATATAGCCCCAACATCACTTTAGTAAATGGCAGGGGCCCTGTTTATTTTTTTTTCACGCACACCGTCATCTTACAACCGCAACCGACACCTTAAATGTGAATTTAAGTCGGCTCGCCGTAAGAGTTACCTACTTCGTCAAATTGACATAACTGAAACGTTTATACGGTTCGCCGGGGGAATCTACAAAGAAATAGCCCGCGATGCGTTGGAACAGCTGCCGTGCAGATTCCGAATCGACAGCCTACACGGGCCTTTTTCACCGCAATCTAGCCTTATGATAGCGATCGAGAACGACGTCGCTGGCATACGATCCAACAATTGAATCAATTAGGCTGAGTTCATGCAGCTCTCGACTGGAACGACAGCACTCTGGTGGGACCTAGAAGTTCGATTCTGATGCGTGGATTTCGATTGATAGCGCATCCGGGTAGCACAAAGCTGCGATCGGATCGGTGGGCCGCGGTAGCAAAAACGGGACTAGATTCAGGAGCGTCCGACTGGTAAATGTCGACTTGAGGCTTGGTTTCTGCCCAAGTGCGACTGATTGAGAAGTTTAACGTCACAAAGACGCGATTGCTTTCTGCGAAGTCCGCGTTCCTGACCGCGAAAGTAATGGTGACGGCGCTACATGTTTTAAAACCATCGTCACGTTCAACGCGCGGTGCCCAGCAGCAAATCCATAGCGTTAGCCGTCAGATGCGCACCACAGCACGAAATACGCCAGGCAGGCTCGGTACGTACCTCGGAGCGTCGTCTAGTTCATACGCCAATTCCGTTATACGCACTGGTTTTCCTTAAAATGCACAGGATCTCGCAACACATCGTTGGTGCACGCACACAGGCTGCAACAGCCTTTCACGTCGCAGCAAATAATGAGGTTGCGGGCATTCGGTGATGTTTGTGATTTAAGCAAGTATTTTGGTCTGATATACACTTCAGTTCCGCTCGTGACTTCATCCGGGGAAAGCGGCACGGGGCTTATGTACGCACGTCCTATCTTTTGCACATGCTAGCAGACGCTCTTCAGAGGGGTCGACCCTCCTCCGGGCAGCCATCTTGGATCGCCCATTGCGCCCCCTATAGTCCGTGGGCATTGCGAATTCTAAACAACAACCTTCGACGAGTCAGGGAAACACAGCTGTTCGCGCCACCGATACGGAAGCTCATCGTACTTCAAAGCGCGATCGAGTTTTGTTGTTGTTGTTTTGTGGGGTTTAACTTCCCAAAACCAGTTCTGATTATGAGAGACGCCGTAGTGAAGGCTCCGGAAATTTCGACCACCTGGGGTTCTTTAACGTGCACTGACATCGCACAGCAAATGGGCCTCAACATTTCGCCTCCATCGAAATCCGCGACCTTCGGATCAGCAGCCGAGTGCCATATAACCACTATATTCGGATACAACTTAAAAAACAGCAGTTCGCAACAAGGGCCGACAGACCGTGCGCGTCAGTGTTACTCCGCCAGCCAATCACAGAATCAAACAAAATCATCCTCGTGCGACCTTTTCAAAATGGCGGCCGTATTTATGCCTTCGGTACATGTGGACCATCTGCTGTTCTTGAGTACTTTCATAGGTATAAGCCATGAGATGCTCGAGAAGCATGGATAAAAATGCGTCACGTCTGAGCATTTCCATCGGCAAAAGGCCGTGGCACAGTTCATATCGCTTGCGAGCGTACTTTACGCTTGAAACTTCACTGAACAGTGCCGAAAAACTCGGGCGGCGACTCTTCTAGCGCGCCGGGTTGTTGCACTGCACAGGCCCTTGATTTGAGCTGAAGTACAATTATTCTTTGCATGTTCCACTCTAACAAACGAATGAAATTGTAAAACTTTATGCACCTATCTATTATTGTTGCCACCCTCGCTTTATTTTGGTGGTATGGAAAGTTCAACATACGAACTATTTGAAGCTTCGCAGAGGTACAGTGACCGGTGGGCGTGGGAAGGGCTTCACTGCAGACTTGAGTTGTATCCGGCTATAGACCTATTCCATGTTGGTAAACAGTGGTAGGCACCGGCGATATAAGCAGGCCTTGTATCGACGTGGAAGCGCAAGGCCCCGCCCACCGCTTGCCGCGGCCCTGCACGGTCGCGCCACCGCCGCCGGCGAAGCGTGTGCGAAAGCTGCCTCCGAGCACGGGGCGTCGGAGCGCCAACGCAGCCGGGATTCGATCCCGCGACCCTCGGGTCAGCAGCCGAGTACCATAGCCACTAGGCCACCGTGGCGGGGCGATCAAGCTTTGACGTACTCGGTGGAAGTGCTTCGTCGGCGCAGCAAGCTATATTTGCTGGAAGAGATCGCAGATATCTAATTCTTTTGCTCAGCATATCGCATCATTAACACACGCGCGCACGGCTGCGCTCACATCTCGCATTAGGAAGTATGACAATCGTCAGGAATTTTTTTATGACTGAAATTTAGGGGCACGGCTAAAGAACAGCACAAACTGCATTCGTAGGCATTCCACGTAAGATCTTGGAGGACACAAATATCGATGGGACACCGGCGTCTCTAAACTGACGCAGCGCAGATCATGAACAGCGCGCTGAAAGGACGACGCCTCCTTAAAAGCGACGCTGGTGCAGCAGCAGCAGTCGCGGAGTCGATCAGCACTGCGTGCGTGCCACTCGTTGCCGGAAGATAAAGATGACCCCCCCCCCCCCCCTGAAGCCCACCTAACCCCCCTTCCACTCCGCAACTGCTCCTATGCCCTAGAAGAATGTGGAGCTAATGTCTGCAAACGTCGAAAATAATAATAATAGTGACATCGATGATGATTATTTTTATTTTGCATTTTATTTACTTTTTTTACACAAGCAACAACTGTGTAATCGCTTGCCAGGCCCTTCGTGAAAAATTGAACCCCTCCCCCTCCTGGCAGAGATCCTGGGTGCGCTACTGCTGGACACGTTTGTACTGTCACGTGTGCAGTCACAGGGCGTGCAAGCAACGTACAGAATTTCACGGACGCACGCAGAAAACTTGTTCCGTACTGATGCGGAAATGCCGCGGAAACTGTATGTACAGGACTCCAAACACGTGTGGGACGCGTGAAATCGAGCGCCGATATCAAGCCGGGCTTGTTCACCGCGCCTAGACGCGCCCAGATGCGCCTGCGCCGTGTACGCATGCGCAGTTACGTGAATGAGCGCGCACAAGTAAGCGCACGCGCATCGCACGCGTCTTAGAAGCGTACGTGTGGTTCGGCCTTAAAGGAGTACTGACACCAAATTTCGAAGCTGAGTTTACTCTACTATACGAGTCTCCTATATGCGTAGACACCTCTGAGCAAATGCTAAGCTCAGGAAATGCTGATAAGATATTTTAATTGGACGTCAAAATCAATATTCACATGGCGTGCCTACTGACATCGACACTAGTATGACGTCAGGCTACCGTACGAATTTTGGTGACTTCACGCAGCAGTATGGCAAGTTGTGATGACGTCACGTACATGCAAAATGGCCGCTCGTGCCTCACTCTCGGTGGTATGCTCTCGCCGTTCAGTCGCTGTAGTTGACAGTGCCCGTGAAGCGAGCCAGCGAAGTCGAATTACCCTCTATCGTCGTGTGTGCCCGCGTATAATCGGAAGGCAAGCTCTCTATGGCGCCGACATTTTGCCCCTGAAATACCTCGGAGCTCTCGGAGGCCACATTAGCTTATCGCAGGCTCCGGAGTCACGTCGACACCCACCGTGCGTGCCGTACGTTGCATCTTGCACAGTGCCGAAGTATTTGCGGTCGTCGCGGAGTCACTATACTAAAATTTGTACATTGTTGACCCCGCACTTGCTGCAGGCGCTGTGCGCGAGAGACCACTAGGCGAAAACGTCACGATTTTTTGCGGGAACACGTCACGAGGGCTCATTACTATGCACATACTGTGTCGTGACGTCAGGCTACAGTAGGAACCGAAACCGGCTTTTAAAGGCATGCTGTAAATAAATTTTCACGGCGCGCTCACGCTTACCAGTACGTTTTCTGGGCTCTGGAGGTATTGGCCTTTCATTTCATGCAAAAAAAACGCCAACTGAAAATTTTCGTGGCAGCACTCCTTTAAAAGCCCGAGGCAGCGCAGTTTGTGCCTGACGCGTATCAAGCGCGCCGATCGCGACACCGAACACACCGGTACATCCAAGTGTGCACGAGGGCCTACAAATGTATTGCGAGCAGAGTTATGCGCCTGTTCCTGCCTCGAGCATCGTCCGTCGGCTCCCGCCGTAAGCGATCGCGAATGAGCGTAGCGAAAGATGTCCTGGCTCGCGCGCCTCAAGCCACGCGCGACGCACTTTTGCCGAGGCCGGTGGTGTTGGGCCGGCTTGGCTACCGTGGAAGTATTCTAAACAACAACCTTCGACGAGTCAGGGAAACACAGCTGTTCGCGCCACCGATACGGAAGCTCATCGTACTTCAAAGCGCGATCGAGTTTTGTTGTTGTTGTTTTGTGGGGTTTAACTTCCCAAAACCAGTTCTGATTATGAGAGACGCCGTAGTGAAGGCTCCGGAAATTTCGACCACCTGGGGTTCTTTAACGTGCACTGACATCGCACAGCAAATGGGCCTCAACATTTCGCCTCCATCGAAATCCGCGACCTTCGGATCAGCAGCCGAGTGCCATATAACCACTATATTCGGATACAACTTAAAAAACAGCAGTTCGCAACAAGGGCCGACAGACCGTGCGCGTCAGTGTTACTCCGCCAGCCAATCACAGAATCAAACAAAATCATCCTCGTGCGACCTTTTCAAAATGGCGGCCGTATTTATGCCTTCGGTACATGTGGACCATCTGCTGTTCTTGAGTACTTTCATAGGTATAAGCCATGAGATGCTCGAGAAGCATGGATAAAAATGCGTCACGTCTGAGCATTTCCATCGGCAAAAGGCCGTGGCACAGTTCATATCGCTTGCGAGCGTACTTTACGCTTGAAACTTCACTGAACAGTGCCGAAAAACTCGGGCGGCGACTCTTCTAGCGCGCCGGGTTGTTGCACTGCACAGGCCCTTGATTTGAGCTGAAGATACAATTATTCTTTGCATGTTCCACTCTAACAAACGAATGAAATTGTAAAACTTTATGCACCTATCTATTATTGTTGCCACCCTCGCTTTATTTTGGTGGTATGGAAAGTTCAACATACGAACTATTTGAAGCTTCGCAGAGGTACAGTGACCGGTGGGCGTGGGAAGGGCTTCACTGCAGACTTGAGTTGTATCCGGCTATAGACCTATTCCATGTTGGTAAACAGTGGTAGGCACCGGCGATATAAGCAGGCCTTGTATCGACGTGGAAGCGCAAGGCCCCGCCCACCGCTTGCCGCGGCCCTGCACGGTCGCGCCACCGCCGCCGGCGAAGCGTGTGCGAAAGCTGCCTCCGAGCACGGGGCGTCGGAGCGCCAACGCAGCCGGGATTCGATCCCGCGACCCTCGGGTCAGCAGCCGAGTACCATAGCCACTAGGCCACCGTGGCGGGGCGATCAAGCTTTGACGTACTCGGTGGAAGTGCTTCGTCGGCGCAGCAAGCTATATTTGCTGGAAGAGATCGCAGATATCTAATTCTTTTGCTCAGCATATCGCATCATTAACACACGCGCGCACGGCTGCGCTCACATCTCGCATTAGGAAGTATGACAATCGTCAGGAATTTTTTTATGACTGAAATTTAGGGGCACGGCTAAAAGAACAGCA
This sequence comes from Hyalomma asiaticum, assembly GCA_013339685.2. NCBI lineage: Eukaryota > Metazoa > Arthropoda > Arachnida > Ixodida > Ixodidae > Hyalomma > Hyalomma asiaticum. Next base: position 15,277 of record JABSTT010004753.1, read on the forward strand.
CAAACTGCATTCGTAGGCATTCCACGTAAGATCTTGGAGGACACAAATATCGATGGGACACCGGCGTCTCTAAACTGACGCAGCGCAGATCATGAACAGCGCGCTGAAAGGACGGCGCCTCCTTAAAAGCGACGCTGGTGCAGCAGCAGCAGTCGCGGAGTCGATCAGCACTGCGTGCGTGCCACTCGTTGCCGGAAGATAAAGATGACCCCCCCCCCCCCCCCTGGAGCCCACCTAACCCCCCTTCCACTCCGCAACTGCTCCTATGCCCTAGAAGAATGTGGAGCTAATGTCTGCAAAACGTCGAAAAAAAATAATAATAGTGACATCGATGATGATTATTTTTATTTTGCATTTTATTTACTTTTTTTACACAAGCAACAACTGTGTAATCGCTTGCCAGGCCCTTCGTGAAAAATTGAACCCCTCCCCCTCCTGGCAGAGATCCTGGGTGCGCTACTGCTGGACACGTTTGTACTGTCACGTGTGCAGTCACAGGGCGTGCAAGCAACGTACAGAATTTCACGGACGCACGCAGAAAACTTGTTCCGTACTGATGCGGAAATGCCGCGGAAACTGTCAACTTTCCCTTCAAAGCTGGCTTTTGTTCGCCACCTTGAGCGGCCTTGCTCCAGGGCCTGGCTGCATCAACCATGCTGTTCATAGCACCACCACTGGTCCCGACCGGTTTGGCCACCCCTATCCAGGTGGGCACAAGAAGGAGAAAAATAACGGATAGACACAATGATCGTCTCCCCAAATCAGTCCAGTTGTCTACCCCATTGAAAGCCCACAGTAAGCCAGCTTTACCTGTTCCAGGCTTTTCCTTGTAAACTTCCGCGGCTCGGCGACCCGTCGCGTCATAACATCCCCGGACATCACTTTTTTACATTTTTGTGGTCAGCAGGGTGGCCTATCAGGGATCAATGAAAGTAAAATGCGAAATGGCGTGTAAAACCAATAACAGTGTATAGCCACGCTTGTCGCTTCCGCATATCACTTCCTGTAACAGAATTCGCTATTGTGATTCGCCACGGTTCAAGCAAAACTCTGGAGAAGACGGCTTCTTCCTCGAAATTAGATAACCTCTTCACCTTTGGAGCGTCCACTTTCGCCGCGACAATCCGGCGTGCAACAATTCTACAATAAATAAAAACGGCACGCTTTGTTGGTGTCGCATGGCGCCTTCAACCCTGGATTCGGAGCGGCCGACGACACTTTTCCAACGTGCCACCAACGCGGCGGCGACCAGCGATGAAGGGGAAACACGTGCCATGGCTGCTACACATGCACAGACCTATGTCCGCGAGACTCGCTTCTGCATGCGTCAAACCAGAAGCCGTAGGTGGACAGCGCGACTCCCAATCCCTGGCTTTTTTTCACCGCGGTCACCTATTCCTGGTTGCGTTGACCTTTGACCTCGCATCGTGCTATCATGAAAACTAAAGAAGAGGTCCTGAAGATAAGGGGACAGAGGAAGGCATTGCACCTGTGCTGCACTTCCCATTACGGTTTATTTAAGGAACGAGCAGATATTTCATATGTAAGTAAATGGACCTTTTCCGCGTACGAAAAGCGTCTCTGGTGGGAATTGCCGAAATCGAAACTGGTGGCCCGTGGCCTCCGCGAACGTCTGTCACGCAACGGTAGACGATCACGGAGGCTTCGTCTCGCACTTGCTTTTTCGGAGAGATTTGCAACCGTGCGACACCAGGTGCCACTTGCTTCGCCGTGCAATCGACGGGAAGCATCTCGAATACATAGGCAGGCAAAAAAGGAGCAGAGGCCACAAGACGAGGTCAAGCAAAAATGGGAAACATATCTCGAGAAAAAAGCCCTGGTACAGAGTTTAGTTGAAGCCAAGATTAAAGGCCAAAGTGAACGTTGGATATCGGACATTCGCGAAAAGAAGGACGCATCTAGGCTTTTCTGGAACCACCTGCAATCGCTGGGGAAGAAAACTGTAACTATGCAACGGCATATTGTGGATGAAGAAGGAAATAAATTGGAGGGGTACGACGCATTGACTTATATTCGAAACGCAACAGCCGATTCCTTTAAGAAGCATGACGAGGCTCCCTTTACGACGTGTAACAGTAGCAAGGGAGACCAAGTGGAAGAACTAGTTCTGGAAAATTTCAATTGGAAGAAGGCGGAGGAAATGATTCCCAAACGAACAGCCACAGGATTAGATGGGGTTAGCATTACTCTAATAAATGAGCTCGGAAGAAACAGCAAAGAAGCCCTATTAAAAGCAATTGAAAAAAGGTTAAAGGACAGGCGAATACCGGACAGTTGGCGTCAGAGTAGGATGAAGTTCATTATAAGGGCAAGGGAGAGAAAATAACATTCGCTCCTATAGACCACTGACCATTACATCAGTACTCTACAGGTTGGCGATGCAGGCAATTAAATTTAAAATGCAGATATGGACAGAGCTTAATGGCACTTTTGGCGAACTCCAAAATGGATTTCGAGTCGACAGGAGATTAGATGATAACCTTTTTGCGCTTACGCAGTGTATAGAAATAGCCGGAAAAGAGAACAGACCTCTACATTTGGCATTTTTGGATATTAAGGGTGCGTATGACAATGTGAATCAGAATATTTTATGGGACATAATGAAAGAGGCTGGTATAGGGGATGATTGTATAGAGCTCTTAAAGGAAATATACAGTGGAAATACAGTATGTGTGGAATGGGAAGGTATGGCGAGTAATGGTAGAATGGAGGCCGTCGATATAGGTAAAGGGTTGAGGCAGGGATGCCCGTTGTCCCCACTATTATTCATGCTTTACATGAGGAGAATGGAGAAAGCATTGGAGATGAGCAATATTGGTTTTAAGCTGTCGTACAGACAGGCCGGTATAGTGATAGAACAAAAGCTCCCCGGGTTGTTTTATGCAGACGATATTGTGCTATTCGCAGACAGTCGAACAGATTTGCAGGGTCTGGTTAGTATATGTGGTCGGGAAAGTGAAGATTTAGGGCTAAAATTTAGTGTGACAAAATGCGGCTGGATGATATTCAATGACAGCAACGATCAGACCATATCAATACAGGGCGAGGAGATACCCAGAGTACGAGAGTACAAATACCTCGGGATATGGATAAATGATGGGAATATATACATGGAAGTACAAGAAAAAGCTATGATAGTTAAAGGAAAGAGGAACTCCGCAATAATGAAGCATAGGGCGCTGTGGGGTTACAACAGGTACGAGGTAATTCGAGGTTTGTGGAAAGGTGTAATGGTGCCAGCACTTACATTCGGAAACTCAGTGGTGTGCATGAGGTCAGAGGTACAATCAGGGCTGGACGTGAATCAGAGGACGGTCGGACGTCTCGCACTGGGCGCCCATGGGAAGACCACAAATGAGGCTGTTAAGGGGGATATGGGATGGTCTGACTTTGAGGGAAGGGAAGCTCAGAGTAAAATTAGGTACGAACAGAGATTAAGGAATATGAAAGAAAGTAGATGGGCAGCGAAAGTATTCAGGTATTTGTATAGGAAGAACGTTGATTCACAATGGAGGAAGAGAACTAGGAAGCTTACCAGTAAGTATACATCCAGTAACGAAACGGATGGGACGAAAAAGAGCGTTAAGAGCATGGTCAGAGCGGCGGAGAACTCGGATTGGATAGCTAGAATGGAGAAGAAACCGGCATTGAACAACTACCGAAAAGGGAAAGACGAAATCAAGAGAGAAAAATTTTACGATAATTCAAAGGGAAGCGCTTTACTGTTTGAGGCAAGGTCCGGTTGCCTGAGAACCCGAAGTTACAGAGCAAAATTCAATAAAGAAGGGGATACATGTACGTGCTGTGGAAAAGCTAGGGAAACGACAGACCATATTTTGATTGAATGTACAGATGTCCACCCAGGTGTAGCCGTGGACACTACCCTAAAGGAGGCCATGGGTTTCAGGAGTAACAGGGGAAAGCTGAACATGCCGGCGATAGATATAAGTAAAAGGCGCTTAGAGCATTGGTGGCGCAAAAGTATGGAGCAAACAAGAGCGAAAGGTAGTTCGGGTAAAGCTCCTGACAGACGGGCAAAAGTAAAGTCCTTTGTAGTGAACCCCTTTTTCTACTCTAAAGGACCCTCTGCAGAAAGTAGTTTCACCGATGACACACGACAGCACGTGAACTTCTTTAGGTGGTTCCTAAGACGAACGCCGCAAGAAAATGGCACTGCTTGTTAAAGCAGCAAGAAAGTAAACACTTTTAAAAAGTTCCGCATTTAATTACCTTTAGCGATTGCGGAACGTAAAAACATCGTTTTTATTGCTGATGGCTAATAATGTTGATCGTTTCACGCGCAATCCCTGCCACGACAAAGAAGGAAATGACACTGCCGGAATCCCGCATGGCGGCGATGTGAGCGTTCGAGAGTGCGTCAAAAATAAATCTTTGCGGCCGGACAAATCTCATTACGGCTAAAAGTTAAAGCTTATACGCAAGGCAAGAAAATGCTTGCGGGCTGTTGTAATTTTGTGAAAAGTTCTACCTCGTTTGCTGGCCGTGTACGCTGTCGGCGAGAGTACGCCTTTTACGCTCGAAAAGTAGTTCGCCGATCTACCTTTCTGCAAAGGAACTTTGCCGGGAAGGAGATACTCCTTTGTCGTGTGTCATTGGGCATGAACGCCTTTCCGGTAGATGTCCCCTTACCTAAAGTACTTTAGCATGCCCGTGTGTCAGGGGTATAAGATTGTTTCATCACAGACGAACGATAATAGATAAAATAAATAGACGAAGTAAAAAATTAGTTGTGAAAATATGTGTGATTCGGGAAAAGAAATGGTTGTAAACGAAAAAGAAATAAAGCTAGAGCTTGGTGGCCCGGCCACCGCCCCGTTATAAAGGGGACGCTCCTAATATCCATCCATCCAGATGCCACCAAAAAACATGGCGCGCGTTTCGTCATTGGCTCTGCGCATGCGCAGACTACTTAGCAGGAAAAGGCCCATTATTCTGGTATATCATGTACTGCTTATATATATTTTTTC
>JABSTT010004754.1:0-21065 GCA_013339685.2 Hyalomma asiaticum
ATAGAACGCGCTGATGCTTCAGAATGGGTTTCCCATACTTGGTATTTCGCAAGAAAGACGGCGGTATCAGAGTATGTGTTGACATTCGTGCGCTAAACAAGGGCATTGTTTCCATCAGCTTTCCATTATCGCATGCCTAGAGCTCCTTCACGGTCTTGTGGGGCGACTTACTTTTAAACTCGACCTGTAAGCTGCTACCACCAGGTACTTTTGAGCCCTGACAGTAGGGACATCACAGACTTTATCACCTATGAAGGACTCTTCCCATTCAAATGAGTGTGTGTTTTGGCGTAGCTTCTGCCCCGGCAGCCTTCAAGAAGTTCATGACAACCGTTCTTGATGGCTGTCCCGGAGTTTTTTATACATTTATGGTGTTGTCGTGCTCGGGAAGACCGCTCAGGAACACTTTTTGAAATTTAAGTTTGTACTGAAGGATATGAAGACATGCTTGAGGCTGAATAGCAAATGTCTTTTCGATGTTCCATGTCTACATTTTCTTGGGCATACGGTAACTGCCAATGGGATCGCCCACTCAGAAAAGGTGGACACCACTGCGAACACATCAGTACCGTCAAATGTAGCACTCTACGTTCTTTCCTTTGGTTTGGTCGAGTACCATTCAGTTTGTTGCACGATCGGCTCATGTAGTGGAAGCTATGAGACGCCTAACTCGTTGAAATGAGCTTTTCATTTGGTCAGTAGAAGCCGACAGAAGTTTCAGGAGAGTCAAAGAATTCCTTTCGTCAACCATGATTTTGCAAATTTTTGATCATTTCGGTTCATTTCGCGGAGGCTTACGTATATTTTCCTGAACAGTTTTCTTCAAGACAACGTTTTAACTTAGAACATATTCAACTCCAAACATGATTACCGCTGTCACCACAAGTTTGATCCCTATGAGTTTACTGAGATTTATCTCAGGGCCACTTAAGTCAGTACTTTAAAGTGCGGTTACTCACCCAGGGCGTATGGCCGGAAAGCAAGCATTAATTACATTTCTCTAGATAAAGGGCAATGACATCTGCGTCCTGGGATAGCAAGAGCCAGGAACTCAATGACGGCCACCAGCAGAATGTGTAAAGAAAACATTTCCAGGAAATAGCCCCCTGAATGTATACTCCAAATTCATATTTATAAAATGCCACAGAAGTCACTGTTGGTGTCTTAAGAAGGTCTTTAATGGCGACTGAAGCACGAAGGCTACGAAAACCTCTGATTATATCAAGTTAATATTGCAAACTGTGTATGACCTTAATCCCGAGCGCGCAGATGTCACACGTGTATTTGTACGTAGACAGAAAAACATAGGTTCATATACACACAGAGGCGTCACTGTGCTGGCGGGTGGCTCTTTCGTCGTGGCTGACCATATATGCCTAAAGTATTTGTCAAATTCTGCTTCTCTCTTGAGAACACCGCATCCTTTCGCTTCGAGTAAATTTCATTATTATGTTCAGGAAAATATTAGTCCTGCATTTTTTATTCTCTTCGACGCTGGGTGAGTGGCTTTTTGAGCAAAGTGTTCTGTATTGTGCTGTCTACCTTTGTTCGCTTGGAATTCAGAATTTCTTTATTAGCACTGTAAGCGGCTGAAAACGTGGAATTTGTTTTTGGTGCATACGGCTACTAGAGTAAAAGTGAGGCTTCAGTAATGTTACTATGGTGACCACGAGCACGCAGTATCTATATATTCGTATTCGATGAAAACGTACTGTCCTGAGTCAAAGGCAAGCGGCACGGAGGAGACGACGAAGACCGGCCGCCGTTGAAACAGCACGAGCGCTCGTGGCGGCGTGACACGAGGTATGATCGAAGGCGCAGCAGCCCTGAACGAGGAATTAGAAAGTTTGAGAATTGGGGCCCAAGGAGCTTGGGGACCCAAGAAGCTTGCGACCCGCCAGGGCGCATGCGCAGATGGTTCTGCGCATGCGCCCTGGCGGGTCGCAAGCTTCTTGGCTCCCCAAGCTGCTTGGTGCCCCAATTCTCAAACTCCCTATTGTCTGCGTGGCTACGGCTGAACGACACATATATATGTCGACGGGAGCAGCGGGTATTCAGCTCGGGAGCCTGGGACGCTGGTACTCCGTGGCGTGGCCGTGGACCTCGGACACGTTCGGGCGAGGCTCCTCGGAGGTGCTGCAGCCGGCGGTTCCGGACCCACCGGCAGGATTCCCCCTTTCAATGGTCGGCCAGCAGCAGTTCACCAGTACGACACGTTACGGCTTCGAGCAGGAGACCGAGCTCGCACTTAGGCCTAACGCTCGAAGGAAGTGACACGTCAGCAACTGAGACCGGGCGACGGCTACGGAAGCAGGCGGTATCTTCTAGCCGCCGTAGAAGAGGACAGCAACCACTTGGAGGCGCTCACCAAAATTCCAGACCGGCATCAAACTTTGCGGCGACAGGGCCAGCGCCGAGCCCCAGGAAGAACGCTGCATGTGTTGATCACGTCCGCGTAGCCGAAGAAAGGGTGGCTAGATGCAAGACAGAGCTGCGCCGAATTGAGAGTTTAGGAAGTAAAGTCACATAAGGAAGATCGGTTTTCATTAGTAGGTGATTTTCTGTATTAGTTTTATATTTCTACAATTTTTTTTATTATTAGTTTTCCGTGCTCAGGGGATAAAATAGTTTGCCATACCAACAACGCTATCGTCGTCCAAAGCGTGTCTTACTGTATGCTTTGCGAACGGTCCCGAGATCGGTGACACACACAGAAAAGTTCTTGGCTACAAGAATCGCATTACAGGCCTGAAGGCTTAACATGGTATACATACACTACCAGATGTAAAAAAGGTGACTGTGCATGCATCTAACAAACCAGTCGCCTCAATCTTACTACACTACATGTATTGCTGCCTGAGTTCATACCCTAATTCGGAACTCGCAACTGAACACTGAAACTGTAGTTGCCATATCGACAAGCGCGACTAATACTACAATAATAGGCGACAGTAACCGTAGGCGCTGTGGACCAATCACGGGTCCAAAAACGCTCGGAAAACATGAAAGAATACTTCTAAACAGGGAATCGACGCGGGGGTGCGGCATGCGCGCTTCTGCGCAAGTTACGCTGCGCGGCCCACAGTGCCACATCTCCAACAGCTGGCATCATTGTACAGCGCAGATTGAAATCAATCAGTTCCCTTTGGAAGACATACTACCGGGCCTAATGTTCTATTTGCGGGCCCGTGTTCTTCCATAAAAACCGAGGAGCAAAAGGCTGCTTTTGTGCGAGCTGTACGCAAATGCTGACAGAGTTTGCAGTCTTCCGAACGACCATGAGCGCTGCTGTTGTGGGCATTGGCTGGAGAGGGAGTACCTCGTGTGAATCTGATGGGGTAGTCGCTGATGACACAAAAAGTAGATTTTTCATGTACTTCGCGCACCAAACTGGTTTAAAAAGGCATGTGCGACGACTGCCCAGCGCTATGCGAATGGAAATTGCTAGGAGCCCTCGTAGTTTGCGCAGTGGCTGCCGCAGAGTTATTTGTAGCTTACGCAAAGAGAAATAACCTTGCGGCACCATGGAGCACAGCTGAGAACACAACGCGGTTTATTTGTACTTGCTTTCGATAAACCTGCTCGTTCTGTCGACGCGGTTCTTTGTTCGGCTGAGAAGCCCTTCAGCTAGTAGATCATGTGCCATGTCGTGACGCACCAGGAACGCCAAGTCTACCACAGGTGCTCCCCTCAACACCCCCGGGGGACAAGTGGCCACGGACACTTGAAGTAGTGGGCAAACGGAGCTGCTCATAGTGGGTGTCTATTTTATTCTGACCGCCTATTGACATCCATGGCCCCGGATTGTGAAAGGATCTTTGGAACAATTGATCACTGGCAAGACCGTCACAGCGGGCCTGATAGGCATCAAGGGTGGGGCGATTGAGGAGGTTTAGCGAAAGCACGCACTAAAAGCACATTTCCGTTCTTAACTGCGCTTGATGGTACCACAGTTTCGTCTTCGGAATGACGTTTTCGTTGCCGAAATCATACGCAATTTAACATTATTTTTATATTTTGTGAGCCCCTTTAACTTACCAGCCGCTGGAATTTACTGTTCGGCATATTTACTGCCAGATGAGGACAGAGACGGGAAGGAGATGCAAGACAACATAGGCGACGACCAGCTCTGAAAAAATGTACAACAGTGAATGTACAACTAGGCTAAATTGGAAATCTTCTGAAGCCGCTCGCACACAAATGCACCCCAAAGGTTAACTACATTTCGTGTGGACTTTCCACTTTGTGCTCAACTCGACTGTGTACCTGCACCATGACAATAAGACCGCGCTGAACAGCAAAACCGAATAAATCATTGCATTTATGTTGTCAGGTCAGAAGGTCACCTTTATATCCAATTTCATAGTATGCACGGACTGTTGGGGAATAACATGGACAAAAAAAGAACGCCGTGCTGAGCAATGTAGAAATATGTGTATATATAAAAGACACTTACATGCATACGTATGTCGCAGTGTAGATTGGATGTCTTTTATACGAACATATTTCTACTTAGATAGACGCCATTGCCCCCTTGAACCTCATGTTGCGCATAAAAATAACAGTGGCCCGAGTGAACGTACTCACTACGCCGCCATGCGGCAGTGAACCTCCCAAGTTGTACCATATGGAGGAACACACACGCAAGATACACAGGTACAAAGTACTACACTGTTATGTCTTATTACTGCCTTTCAGTCATTTAGTCCACGAGAAATGTTGAAAATCATTACCCCTGCTAATTGTTACCTAAGCTACTTGACCGTATTACTCACTCGGCTCTTCATAATTTAGGTCCTATTCAGGACTTCGTAATTTAGGAATACCTTGCATTTACTGATTACTATAACTCGGAGCATCCCTCTTCGAGAGGCCCAGTTTGGACTAGTGTCTGCTATTGTCGCAGACCCCTTACCCTGGAACACAGGCTGCTACAAATTTAAGTCAGATGACTATACGCAACGCATAAATTATTGCTTATTGCCTAGCATTGACTAGAGGCTATCTACGGTAATGTGCGGCGACCTATGTCGACACAAACATAAGGCATTGACGCTTCATGAAATAAACGTCTGCTTAACAAATATACTTTGCAACAAATTAGGTCGACTCCACCTTGACTGTGCCTCCGACATAAGGCCTATGTTCTACTCACACAGTGCGCCCTGATCGAGTGTCTGGGTGTCTAAAATTATAGCTATGCTCACGAAGCAGAACAGCGCCTACAAAAACGTACTAAAAGCACCTTCACTGACACAAAAAGGCGTCGAAGTCTCACTAGCATAACTATATGCCTGCACAATTCTGTATCAAGTATATTGTTTCTCTTTTAAAAGGCACAGGAGACATTTTCCAACAACAATATTTACTATTTTCGTCATTTATGTCCCAGCATTCACTATTTTTCTACCAAGACATTGGAAAGCCTGCTAATCTGCCTTTGTCGTCAGTCTTCACCAGCCACTCGCTGCCCAGTTTATAATGGCAAAAATAAGCGGCACCATTGTACACTAGCTCTGTCTCTGTGCAACGTTGTAGTGTTGCAAACTCAATCTGGCTGTGGCGCAGTGTTGCAAGATTCGAACACATTGTTCCTACGAAAATGGTTTCAATATCGTCGTGCCCCATTACTATTACCCCTTAACGCATAGACCATATATAATGCGAGTCTTACCCAATTCGCTCACAGTTCGTCCGAAGGAAACGTAGCCACTTGCGTCTATATGAAGATTTATATTAATAAACGCTCATGGGCCGTGTCTCGATATAAATATGGTGTTGCAAAGATAGCGGGAAGGAACAGTCGCAATAAAGTGCCGTCTTGGGGCCGACTAAGGCCGCTCTAGGGTAGTTCATCCTAAACTAGTTTTCCCAAAGCTGTGTTAGCTAGGCTAACTCGTCATGGCTTGTTTACATCAATCAAGCAACCTGCCTTGGTTTAGCGTAAGTGTTAAAGTGCATCAAATAAAGGTGAACATGGAGCTGAAAGAAATCTTGTCGTGTCACAAAAATGTCTAATTATATGACAGGGTGCTTTGAACATGCTACGTCTTTTGGAATATCAACTTTCCAATTACTATGAGGTGCCTGGCATATGTTAAATATTTTGATCTGCAAAGCTAAAATTTTGCGCATTTGGAGGTCGGTATTGTAATCATCAGGTTGTCATTAAAGCCAGGCCTGCACTTCCTAATTCTCATTCCCGTATTCGGGAGTATTCGAAGGCTGTTGCAAGGCGTCGAGAGTAATGCGCCAGGAACTTTAGCATCAACGCGCAGTGTGCCCTTTAGAGTCAGGCTGTTGTTTCGGCGTGCGTACCCCATCGTGCCTTTTTTAATCAGTCTGCGAAGGGAAATTATGACCAGCGTCCTCAATTTGAGAACTTTTTTTATTGTCGTGTGTCAGAAATGGTGTGAGGGTGATGAGAGAATTCGCATTTGCTATGACTACATCATTGGACTCAATTTCGTAAGTGTAAACAATTACATGTGGATAAATTTTTGGCGTAGAAAGAAAAGCTATGAATTTAAATAATGGTAGCCTTCGTCTTCCTACATGCCTGCCCGACTTTTGTACGAAGCAAGTAAGCTACTTTCAACTGATGCTCTTTGTAAAATGCCCATCAGATGTATATGAGAAACAGTAGGTGCCGTTAGATGTCACCCTTTGTAGTCTTGAACGCATGATGTTTTGAGGGTACCATCTCACAAGCCTGTAGGTCTTAGTATAAATTGTAGAAGGGGAAATGCTTATGGCTAACAAATTTCGGACGAGTATATTCAGAAGAAGGTAAAGTAGCAGGCTGTTGTAGTGAATTCACCAGCTGGCGCTTTCAGTCGTGCATGTTCGTGAAACTTGTAAATCTTTTCTTGTGATCTCACTTCTCGAATTAAGAGAACTTTGTTATTTCCTTCGTACTGCTGTTACACTTGGCCTCGCCATGATTTCTTACGAAAGGCCCACGTAAAACAAAGACAAGTGTTGCTAGAAACGGCGACCGTATCCTTATATTATCACCAAATATTTTGCAATCACGTCTAAATGGGCGCATCAATGTAAATTCCGGTTTTTCTCTCCACAGGCGGTGGACCACTGCCTGAAAAGAAACGTGAGTAAACGATTCACTTCAAGTTTCGGTTTATTAAGCGTAATTGCCTGGAGCATTACATATAAGAAGATATATACATAAAGAGGTCCCTCATTGTGAACACATGAAATGGGACCTCTTCTCATAAAATACATAAAAGATAAAAAACTCATATCATCATCATCATCATCATCATCAGCCAATTTTATGTCCACTGCAGGACGAAGGCCTCTCCCAATCCTCGCCATCCTTGCCTGTCCTGCGCGAGCTGATTCCATTTGATGCCTGCGAATTTCTTGATTTCGTCCCCCCATCTTACTCTCTGCCGCCCGCGGCTGCGCTTACCCTCTCTTGGTATCCATTCCGTCGTTCTAACTGTCCATCGGTTATCTAGCCTTCTCATCACGTGGCCTGCCCATGTCCATTTTTTCTTCTTAATATCGTTCATTATGTCGGCGACCCCCGTTTGTTCTCTGACCCACTCGGCTGTCTTCCTATCCCTTAGTGTAACGCCTATCATTTTCCGTTCCATCGCCCGCTGCGCGGTTCTTAACTTCCTCTCTAGCTTCTTTGTAATTCTCCATGTTTCTGATCCCTAAGTCAGTACTGGCAGGATGCAGTAGTTATATAGTTTCCGTTTGAGTGATAGTGGTAGGTTTCCGTTCATGAGTTGTGAATGTCTGCCATATGCGCGCCATCCCATGTTTATTCTACGGTGGATTTCTTTTATATGGGTGGGTTCTCCAGTAAGTAGCTGTCCTAGGTATAGATATTCTTCTACGACTTCTAATGTATGGGTTTCGACCTTGAATAGACGTTTTTTCGCCGTGCCACTTACCATTATCTTTGTTTTCTGCATGTTCATCCTTAATCCTACCTTAGCGCTTTCTCGGCTTAAGTCTTCAATCATCTTTTGCAATTCGTCGCCATCATTGCTAAAGAGTACTATGTCATCTGCAAATCGCAGGTTACTCAGATATTCGCCGTTAATCCTGAGCCCTGTCTCTTCCCAGTCTAACCTTTTGAAGATTTCTTCCAAACATGCAGTAAATAGCATGGGAGAAATTGTATCTCCCTGTCTGACACCTTTCTGTATTGGGATTTTTGTGCTTTTCTTATGGAGGAGCAGGGTGGCTGTAGAATCTTTATAGATGTTGGCTATTGTGTTTATATAGCTATCACATATTCCTTGACGACGTAGTGCCTCCAGAACTGCTGGTATCTCTACCGAGTCGAAAGCCTTTTCGTAATCTATGAAAGCCATATAGAGGGGTTTGTTGTATTCAGCGGATTTCTCGATTACTTGATTGACCGCATGCAGGTGGTCCATCGTAGAGTATCCTTTTCTGAACCCTGCTTGCTCTCTCGGTTGATTAAATTCAAGTGTGGCCCTTATTCTGTTTGAGATAACCTTTGTGAATATTTTGTAAAGTGCTGAGAGTAGACTAATCGGCCTGTAAAACTCATAAGCGAAAATTAAATACATGCACACAATACATACGAAATCCGGCACACTGTGCACATTCCCTGTGCGCAGATAATATGAAGGGCGTGTAAACCAGCCCACAGTATCTCTTCAAACGTTTCAAGCAAACACGCAAACTGACGGCAGGATGCCGTCACCATTATCTCTGCAAAACGTTGCAGCGATACAACACACGGGTGCACCACGAAAGCTGAGCGACAACCTCGCCTCCTTCTCTGACCATTTGGTAGCTAGCACCCTTCCTGAGGTCACTAGTGTAGATCCTGTCGTATAACAAGGAATATACACTGTGGATTGGTTGAACCAGGGCTATATACTAATTTCACTTAAGTCAGTTAGTAATTACGTGTTCGCTCCGCTCCGATTCTTCATGCACTTCGCCATGGTGAGGAAGCGGGCGGAGGGCAGAGCGTAGTCACCCATGTATTAGCAAGGATGGAAATCCAAGGCGGCTGTATATCTATCACGACCATGTTCCGGCATAGCGCTCCACCATACAAATACCGCTGTTTTGGCGAACCTTCCTAGCACTTGCCTCAAAAGTAACATAGGGAAATTTCCGGGGTTACCGCGAGGGCCATACAGTGATATCAGCGTGGGGATTCATGGGAACATGAGCGGGCAAACGAGAATCTGTCAGTAGCGGAAACTGAAAGCCGGGCAAAGAGAGCCTACCGAAAAAGTAGGAAATTAATCGAGGCCCGCATGATTATTGCTGCGACGTAAAACTCTCGCGGTAGGTGCCCTTTGTAGACTCTGGACGGTGTCGATGCCTTTCGAGCGGTGAATTTCATTCGGTGGTGTCTGGCGGTAGCGTAATATGTGACTGATTCATGTCCGCAAGGATGCTCACTCTCGTAGGTATGGTTACGCAGATACAAGTGATTGGACGACTCTTAAGCATGTTGACAAGTAAAAGAAACCGGTTTGCTGCATATTTGCGGAAGAAATTTGACGACAAAATCCTAGACATGTAAGAGCGTGATGTTACGAAGAGAATTATACAGTTGGTTTACATCATGGCAGCAAAGTGGTACTCAACATACCAACGTTTATTTGTTTCAGTCACTCGAACGACATGTATACTATACACTTACGAGGGTGTTTCCTGGTTATCACAAACCAAATTATAAAGGACACTAATGTAATTGAGAGTGTAGCCGGGTACAAATAACTAAAACAGAAATGTCAGGAGTCGCGCATGATACCTCAGGAACTCCTTCAAGACGGGCTATTCTAGTCGGTCTCAAACGATTCTTGCCAACGCTGCACCAACAACAAAATGATCGAAAGGTTCTTGGAGGTAGCCGAGGCACGTGGGAGTCCGTGGGATCTTCACAGCAACATTCAAAGTTTTTTATTAGTACACCTATTTACTAACTCCAAGGAATACATAGACCAGGTGTTTTTCAGTGGTCGAGGGAAGATCCTTCTGTTGAGTTCTTCCACGGAGTAACGAGCGCTAAAAAAATCATGACAGCTCCACTAACGTGAAACCTGGGAAGGGAAGGTGATGCCTCGGTGTTTCCCACAGTGAATGGCAGTCGCCGCTAATGGAATTGCTTTACCGTTGCCACGACGACGACGATGTTAGACGCCGACAGCTCGGGCGCACTATCAGAGAATCGTTCGAATCGCTTCTGATACAACCATACACACACTGTCTTGGTGCATTGCCTCTGTGATCGACCCACGCATGCACACACACTTACTGCACTGCGCTTCCTCCGGGATTGGCCCACACAATTTCCGCAACCGAATTTTACAAACTTCCCTTATTAGTGCAATTAAATCCTGACTCTTCCCATATTTTAGATTAGCTTAAATATGTTACTTTTTTCGGAACGGTTTTATCAATTGTACAATTATTATTTCACCATCATTCGACAACTTGATTTACCGTGATCAGAGGACGCGAGAGACGTCAACAGCCAGAGACCCCAACATTCTTTGCGGGTAAGACTTCCCTTTGACACATGCGATACAAGATTACACGCCTTTTAAGCTTTTACTTACAAATGTTCCAAAAAGTGGATATGCGAATAATGGATTTTTGTTCGTCCAAATGTTGCGCTTTACATCTCAGTTTTTGGACTTGCGCACTCTGTTGTTTTTACAGGAGACGTAGCAATTGTAACTTTTGTTATGAGCACATCAATAAATGTTTGTAAGCGGCTGCTTGTGTAGCAATGAATTCTTCTTTCTTGCTCGCTAGCGCTTGGAAAACGTTTGCCAACATTTTTACAATACACAGAGCTGAACAAGATCATCAACAGACCACTGACAATTACAACACACTCAAATGAAAAAATATGTGGAGGATTTCCGCCTGCGAGTTTTGATAGCTGACACGAAAACGCATGCTTACTCATTTAAATGTTTTATCAAGAATAATGTAGAGGGCCTACGTGAACTGTAAACATCTTTCGCATTTTTTATGACTTCATAATGTGGGGTCTAAAACGCCAAGAGAAAAACATGAGACATTAGGAAACGTTTCGTTTCTCTTTGCTGAACGTTTTCTTCGGCTCAAGTTAAACATGGTTTATTTCTTTTTTTGTTTGTTTAGAATTACAGGGGTATGACCCAAATGTCGGAGGTTCTCAGGAAGGCAAGTTGACAGCTCTCTACTTCCTTGCGTTTCTCCTGGAGGGGAAATATTGTCGCGTAATCAGAAAAAAAAAGAAAAAGAGAGACGACTATTTTGTCTGCACTAATTGTTAGTAATAAACGCACCCTTTCCAAGTGTATTCTCCAAGCTGCAAATATAATCGATAAATTGTCTCCCAGGCCCGGTTTTTTGGTCATAATTAGGATTTACAAGCAGAAAGAACGGTTTTGCTAGCGGGCTATTTACGCAGACATGCCTGAAGAGTGCGGTTTGATCGAACCTGGAGACGCCGTTCAGGCCCTCCCGGTTGACTGGTTGATTCCCCAATTTTATCTTGCTAAAGATTGCAACGTTCGCGGCTGCTTGCAAAAAGGCCTTGAAGACGTAAGAGGTAAGGTTCGATTTTGAATAAAGGGTGTGCATTGCAAAAAAGGTAGCTCCGTGGCGTTGCAAAGCCACTAACAGTGTTATGTGCGAGTAAATGTTTTTCCAGGTGTTAAGAGTAACCGCTACAAAACTCGCATTAATACATTGTTTGCTGTACGTGCTATAATTCAAAACTATGAAAGTTCCCTGCGTTTTCGCTTCACATGCCACGCATAATAGTTAAGCTCATTTAAAAGGGCCTAGCTGACCAGCAGTTATGTCCATGGATGAGAAGGCGCTGTCTTTGAATAACAGATTCTTTGAAGCTATGCTCTAGTTAGCACAGGCAGGACTTAAGCTTTCTGGAAGCGGTTCTTGCATCACGCCACAGGAAACCGCTCTTGGTGTTACTCGCGAGATTTATGCCATCCATATAGACTAGCTAGATATATATTAACCATAAATTTTTAAATGGATGGAATGTCACCTTTCGAAACCAACACAGTGTTCTGTACTGAGTGGAAGACGCTCCGTCGTTGCAGATGCTACCTCAGGAATCCCATAGGACGTCGTTTGAGGCCCTGTATTATTTTAATTTATAATAATAAGATTACCGTAGAAATTTCATCTTATATACGGCCGTTTGCGGGTGACTGTGTTGTGTAAAGAAAGATTGTATTAGAACTTAAGAATAATTTCTCGCTCATCCATAAATGGTGCATAAAATGGAAGATGAATCTCAGCATAGCAAAGGGCATACATCTTTCATTTAAGAAAACGAAGAAGCCATTCCAGTCGTTGTACCACCTGAACAATGTACTACCGAAACAAGATACTCCCTATAAGTACCTAGATGTGCTACTATCGTGTGAATGCCCGTGGAAACCTCATATAGACACTGTCATAGCGAAAATTCGTAAATCTTTAAATTTCATTCAGGGAAACTTGCGATCCTCACAGAACTTTAAGACGTATGGCATACACTACGTGTGTTAGACCGTTATTAGAATACGCCTGTGGCGCGCGGGACCCTGCCGATGTGATCGATAATTCCACTCTTGAAGAAATACAAAATTGTGCCGCCAGGTTCGTCTCAAGATAGTACCGAAGGAGGGAGAGCTGCATTGTAATGAAGCGAGAGCTGAGACGGGAATGTCTCTCTGAACCTCGCTATAAACAGAGATTAAAATCTCTTTATTTAATTTACTATTATAAAACGGGAATTAATAGGTAAATTTGCCTAGGTAAACCTCAGTACACTTCAAATTGCCTTGATCATAGCTGCAATACTCTGCAATAACAAATAAATCGAATTTTTATGCCAACTCATTCTTTTTTTTAATAAATGTATTTAAGGAGAGGTTCTTCCTTAGAACTATTAAACAGTGGAATAAGAACAAGTGCACTGCGTGAATGAAGATGTACTGTATTCCACGCTAGAACACCCTGCTGTAAGGGCAAAAATGATGCATTTATGTGTGATCTATTTATTTATGTGTGCATTTCTGTATTAACTGTATATGTAGCAATGAAGAAATTCAATGAACGTTGTAACCCCCATGCCATAACGCCCGTGGGCGCTGTGGGGTATCTGACGAACGAATAAAAGTTGCGGGGCATTTAAATTTCGCCTTAGGAGTTCAACGTGATAGCGGTGCGTAACACCATCATCGCCCTCTTTAGCTTACCATGCTGTCGAGTCGCCTAGCTACGTAATTTTCACGACAGCACACTTGTTATTGTATGTCTTCGCTCGTGTTGTTGAGATAGCCAATTGCCGTAATGTATTGGGCAAAGTACAAAGTGGCGATGAACCATCGAAACTCGCCGATGAAGAGGGCACCGTAGTTTCCCTACCGCTTGTACACAGCACAGAATCTATCACAAACGTGACGTGTCAACATGGCCTGAATGAACGCCTACACGCTCCCGAGTACAGACGGAAGGATAGGCATCCACGCCCGTAATCCAAAGTGCGAGCGTCGTCCTCCTGTGTGCTCCACACATGCGGAGCGGCGAAACACGCCGCCGTTTGTGCCCCTCTATATGCTTTGAACTGCGCGCCGTTAGGGTGCCTCGAAGGTGGTGACAATCTCCTGCTATTCTGAATCGCACGAGCCCTAGGAGTCAGCCGCGCTGGCGTTCATAAACAGGTTGTGGTGTGCGTCTGCGTCTTCAGCGAAGCACGGGCACCACCCAGACACGCACAGGGTATCGACCGAACCACGGGCGTCATATGGACGTGCAACCACTCGCTCTGATTCAAAATGGCGTTTAAGTGGCCGGTTGACACCCCCCTCTACAAGTAGCGCTTATCGATGCACCCTAGGCACCGTGGGCCCTCTGCGCCGTACAAGCCTGTGGCACGCTGAAACACCGCTGAAATGCACCGCCGAGATGTGCGTATCACAAACGGGAAACTGTTTATTTAATAGGCTTGCCGTTATGAGTCATCGCAATGCTTGCGGCGTGGCCGAGGCGTATATCGCGTCGCACTCGGGAGCGATGAATTCCAGCCGGTCCGAAGGTTTTCTTTCCTTGTATTTACCTGAAATTTTCACTCAAGGACAACGGCAATTCTCCGCTCACAACCAAAGACGCTGTCCCCGACACCGGAATTTCTATGAAACGAGATCTTTAATGCTATGACTACGAGAGAGCAATTCTGTAAGTTATTCTGGTAAAGACGATGTCACAGAAGAAGTGTTTCATCCCGGCAACATGCGCATTATTTCTACCGATATGAAAGCACGGCATGATGTTTCGTAAATTGATGAACAAGTCATGTTTTCTCATTGCGAAAATGTATTTATCTCGTTTGTACAGCTGGCTATCCTTGCTGGTTTTATACGGGTCAGAAAAGTTGCATTTATACGGCCTCCGGTTGGCACTACAATTGGTTCTATAAGTCTTGCTTCATGAACGACTATTCCCATTGTGGAGTTGGGCAGAATAATTTCGATACCTGCGAAGCATGTATGCAGAAATGCAATGGTAAGCACACCACATCTTTATTCTTAAAATGGCGTAGTTCTGACGTGTAATTCTGCAGTTATACCGCTGCGTCCCCTCCTGCAAGAAAGGAACGCGCATTCGCGATTAAGAATAGACTCATGAAAAGAGACGGGTTGTTGAAAACTTTGTCAAATATGTTCAGGCGACAACCAACCAGGGTTACTCTGATTCCCTGCAAATGTATGCGACCTAGTGATGCATACAGGTGTTTGAAGTCTGAAGTTACTTGCCGAACAAAAGTACAAAATATTGCACATGAAATGGGGTTGGGGAGGTCAGAAAAAAAGATACTCATATGTAGCTTGACTCACCTCACCTCCCAGTATCAAGCAGCGGACACTTTAGTAGAAGGAATTCATGCACACAAAGTCTATTTGAGTCTAAATGCAGGTATGTTAAATAATCGCGGATACTTGAGTAAAAGTAAATAAAACAAGCATACAAAATAAACAGAAGTAAATATTTGTTGGATACATAAAAATAATAAATGCCTACACAATGTAACCAACACTGTGCACGTTCAAGGAGCCCGCGTGGTCAAAATTTCCGGAGCCCTCCGCTACGGAGTCTTTTATGACCATAGCTAGTTTTGGGACGAAAACCCCAGGAATCAATCAGTCAATTTAACCAAGATAAGAAAAATGCCCGATGATGACTAGCATTATTTAAAAAGCGCGTACAGCTGGTTGCGCGAAAGTGCACGCAAGTTCCCAATCGTCAAGTAAAATGTATTTAAAACCGGAGGGAGCTTAGAGTGCAACATCTGAAAACATAAATGCGAGCGTGATCGTAGTACATGGCAAAGCTTTACGCGCGTCTCGGAGAGTAAGGAAGCGCTGTACTGAGAGTTTGAAGGTGCTTTCAGGAAAGGTGCATTTGTTTTGCTTATGTCGAGCGTAAATTCTTACAGGTATTCTAACTTTACATTTCTCAGTTTATTGTCCAACGGAGATGTGTGCGCATTGTGTGTCTGCTGGGGATCGTTCGCTGACCCTTTCTCTGCAGAGCCTATACAGAACATTCTTGGAACAATTTTCCCATATAAGATCACAGTAACGCAAGTGCGATTCGAACAAGGCGATGCATAATAAGCGGTTCTTGTGTACTGGAAGAAAACGCGCACGGTTCCTTAGCATACCTAAAGCTTTCGAAAGTTTAGTGCGCATATAGTCAGTGTTCAGGTTCCAAAGCACAGATCCGCAAAAATTACTCCCAGGGATATAGCTGCGGGACACATCTCATTAACAAGTGATTTAAGTGCAGGACGTCACCGTGGTTGCATGGTACGGATTTCTTGGGGATTAAGACTGCGTTTTGGGCGAACAAACATATAGTTCATGCAGTATAAAATTTCCAGTATAAAAAAGCCAGCGCTTCTGTTCCTTCAGAGTCTCAATCGTAGCGGATGTTACCGACATGGCAGCTTCCTGCCTGCGCATTACTTGGGTAATGTAGTACAACTAGGGCAGCTCCAAAGCTTGTTTGCGCGGGGGGTTGCGTTGCGACGTGCGCTGCCCTAAGAACACGAAGACGTCCGTTGACGAACACATTATGCTGCTACAGCTGCAGCCGACTGCGTGTTCCCAAAACGACCCTCTGGCAGGCGAAATGTTGGGGCTCGTGTGCTGTGCGATGTCAGTGCACGTTAAAGAACCCCAGGTGGTCAAAATTTCCGGAGACCTCCACTACGGCGTCTCTCATAATCAGAACTGGTTTTGGGACGTTAAACCCCACAAATCTATCATCAACCCTCTGGCAGCCGTTCGGTTTCCTTTGCAAGGTTTTACTATTCCTAAACCTTTCGGTTTGATGGCACGTTCGGGCAGGGCTCTGGTGAGTGCGATGGCATGTCTCAGAACAATGGGACCCACTCGAGGGCTTTCCTTTTCGTGCAACTGTCGGGGATCTCTGTGCATTGTCGAGGCGCCGCTGATGACTTTCTACAACAGGTTTACATGTCCAGACTGCACAACCCCATCTCCCTCCCTTCCATTCGCCAGAGTGCTGTTCTGCATAACACAGGTTAGCGATCACAGGTTTCACTTTGCTTTTTTACCAACCCCCATGACAGAGGAATCAATCACATTTTTTCATTCTTATTATTCACTTTAAGTGCTCATTATACGACTTTTACTTTTTACTGGGAAACCGCTGCGCGTATATGTTATTGTTGGCGTTGTGTTTTGAACTAGAATAGCGATACCGCGTAAATAAATACTCCAATACTGGCATGGGCACATATGGCACATGTTTATTATTCAAAGGCCGATTCTGATGTAGTCATAAGGCCAGAATAGTGTTATTTGTCCAGAACTGTGTCTAAAGCATGGTGGCCTGGCTTGTTATAGAAAGAGGAAAACTGTTTTTGCTATCTTTTTGCAGTCTCCGTTTGTGTTGAAGAGGTTACTCCGCCACCTTCATTCGAGCCACCGGCAATCTTAGGAGGAGTATGAGTTTCCATTTATTAGCCAAAGCAATAATCCTGCATATCTGCAGCACGTCATCGTTTTGGAGAACAATAAAAGCATTAATTGAAAAATACTGTATGTCACTGTCTTTAATATCTGCATTGTAGTGTTTTCTTTGACGCCGTAGGCATTACCATTAAGTTGATTTCCTTTACAGCAACAAAGGAACTGGTTGTTGCTCTTATGAAAAATTAGACGGCATTAAATTTACGAATGAGGGAAATTACAAGAACATCATTGAGAGACGATTGAAACGTAATCTCTATTTACAATGTATTATTGTGCGCAGCAGGACTACGCGACATCGGCCTATTCATGGTGAGAAAGTGTGTCTTTTGCCGCAATGTATCTTCTTCGCCTATATTCTACGTATCTCTGAAATATTCGGATAGATGTCACGATCCACGGTTGTGAAATATTTCATATTTCGTGATTAATTAGTGTAGTGATCACAGGAGCCTGCTAAACCCGCATGTGTTATCCCGCGGCGAGTCCGCGGCTCAGGGTGAAGAAAAAAAGAAACTTTGCAAAGGCTAGTGTATATTTTGAGCTTATTAATAACGCATCAGAGGCGATGCATTGAGCACCATAAAACGAAGTGCGAGCCTAAAATACGGCTTGAGAGCTTCCCTTGAGATGAGAGAGTTCCTACCGCCAAACCCGCCCTGAGGCCTGTGCGCAATTTTTTCTAAAGAAAGTTGTTCTTATCTCTAAGTGACAACCAATAGGCCATTTTTTTTGTTAGCTTATTGTCACGCACTAAGCAATCCTTCCGAAATGCTCACGTGGGTTGCGTGGGTACAGCGAAAAACACCGTGGGTTACAGTGAAATTTTTCAAGAGATTATATTGTTACAGCGCACTAGTGGTTCGAGACAAGCGCGCTGAGAAGAGAGGAAGACGACGTTGTTCATGCGATCGCGACCGCCTCGGTGACTCGGCATTTGCTTACGCATTAAAAGCCCCTGAAACCTACGTAGTTCGTAACAGATTTGGTGGAGACTCGGCTTGCGTGCGGGGGTACACGGCCAAACGAGGTCACCGGGAACATAGGTAACAATATTTCTGGATGATTTTTACGTGGTTTACGCAAGCCAGCCAGAAGGAGCCACACCATGGCCGCCGCCATAACCAATGCAACGTTTTTCCGCTCAGCAATGACGCTGATACGTCCCTACTTTCATATAACGTATAGCTGTTAAGGTAGCGGATTTTCTATTAGGGAAGAAAGGTCTTAGTTTCAACAAATAAGAACGCTGGCCTCCGTAACAACGAGAAATTAAGAGTACTTTCCGCGGAAAATTCTTGCGAAATTACCATGCTCACAAACAAGGGATGCAACATTTCAGTCGTTGAGCGTCTCTTTCGCTCAAGGTCGCGGTCGCTGTTACCTTCTCTTTCATCGACCGTGATTTGTTTTATTTGTTAGCCATTTTGCTGACCAGCAATCACCCAGTATTTCCAGGTCAGGTCTGCGTCCCTCCCTCTCTCACTACAATGTCTGGCCTCACCGCTCACTCCCTTAACAGTACGTACGTCAGAGTATGTGTGATTTTAATCTACAATATTCCATACGCTTTGAATCCACGATAGAGGAGGGAGCCGTTCCTAAGTGGTTTCGGGCTTGGGTGGTCGATAAATTTGCAATGGGAGTTCATTGCGCGTAATCACATGTCCATATTGTTCAGTTCCTGCGGCGGATGCGGAGGAAGCTATATAATGGCAATGCGTGGATATTTCAGACACCATAGACCATTCCGTTGAAATGACACACGGCTTGTCCAAGCGAGAAATTTAAAGCAGCCTTTCTATGCATGGACGGTCGATGCTACATTATCCATGATAAAAAAAAAACTAATATGCCACAGTATCCTCAGTTATAAGTGGAAAGTATCGCATCGAATATATTAATTACTGTGGTATCTTGTGGATCTACCGCAAATCTCTGCCCAGTACACATCGCACAATATTTTCACATGTTTGTGATGTTGAAAGGCATAATATCAAAATAATACCGGTTGCTTACTAGGCCATCATGTGCCCAGGAAAACAAGCATTCATCGGTCATCGATAAAAAAAACTGAGCAGACGCGAGATTATCGGTCTTTTATACATTCAGCAGATCCGAGAGTGGCGGGATCGCATCCCGGCTGCGGCGGGTGCATTTCGATGGAGGCTAAATGTTGTCCCGTGTGCTGTGCGATGTCACTGCACGTTAAAAAACTCCAGGGAGTCAAAACTACCGGAGCCGTCCCCTACGGCGTCTCTCGTAATCTGAGCTGGTTTTGGGACGTTAAACCCCACAAGAGTGCGTTCTCTTATTGTCACGGATGTAAGGGAACGCGCTCACACATGCGCCTCCGGCATGCGATGTTTCTTAAAGAGTCGACGCCACTGACCAAGCAGCAGGCAGGGCGACAAAACAAACTGTAGTCGAACGAATGAATGGGCTAGTTGGTGCTGCATCGTTTTAGGAAAACAAGAGCGCAAAATAGCACATCTACCCACAGAGAAAGAACTTCACACCACAAGCGCTCCCTCTCAACTCTTTAATCACACATGGAGACAAACAAATACACACAAAAAGATACACAACATGCATGACACTAGGAGGCGGTGAAGCTTAACATATATGGCACGCGTTTAACATCTCTTAATTATGTTGGACTCTTCATCTTGTAGTGCTACACATGGATGACTGGCACAGCGCACGGCGTTCTTTGCAATATGGTATGCCTCCGAAATTTCTCTTGTTTGGTTAGGGTGACGGAACAAAACTGTTGTCTTCTTTAAAAGGGGACTACATTGGCATGAACGACAATGCATAGCAAGATGAGACGTTCGTGCTCCAGTAATTGATTTTTGTGCTCGGTGAGACGAACATGAATACAACTTACGACGCAGCCTAAACAACCGGCAGAAAGGATTTTTCTCCTTCACAGCGCAGCGCCCGCGGCGGAGGAGCTAGGACGGCGACAGCGCAGCCCAGCTAGCGGAGGTGTGATTGCTACACCCTCGCATATTTCAAAGTATATTCAAAGACGATCGCCCATGGAAGCCTTGTGCAGGTCACTTCTCACGGCAGATGACAAGGGGTAGGTGTGGGGAGGTACGCGGAACGTAACCTCTGCAAGTAAACACTAAAGCATATATATATATATATATATAGCTTCTAGCATAAATGAAATTAAAATGTCTTTAAAGTGGCCGTCTATGCAGTCACGCAGACTCTTCTCCCTTCTGTGTCTTTTTCACAATCTCTACCTTAACGATTCGCAACTGTCTGCACTTATTAAACAAGCCCATCGAATATTCGCTCGTCTGCACCACGAATTCAAATTAGAACCTCTATTTGTCCGAACAAACCTGTTTTTATATTCACCATTAGTTCTTGCTGTTAATCATTGGAATGAACTTCGTAACGATATTGTGTGGGTAAAAAACCACCAAGAATTCGCTCGCGAATGAAAGCTTCATCTTGGTGTTGGAAGGACTTTGTATAACTGATTCAGATGTACATGTGCTTATATAGTGATTTATCTAGCTTGCTCTTAATTCGGTTACTTGACTACTGTTTAGCAGTGTTTAGCAGAGATATGTCCAGCATATTTTGTTCTTGCGTTACGCCTTCCTTTTTAGTGTGGTTTGTCTTTATAATTACTTTCCTACAATTTTATACGTTATTTATACGATGTTATTTACTTTTCCAAACATCTATTACTTTGTTGTTAGTGTTGGTTTTACGTATGTATGCTGCTACCCCCCCCCCCTGAATAATGCCCTCGGGCTTTCAGGGCACATGAACACACACACACACACACACACACACACACACACACACACACACACACACACACACACACACACACACACACCACACACACACACACACACACACACACACACACACACACACACAACGTGACGACACGTCGGATACCCGATGGTGCCGTGGTGGTGGGAGCACAGCCCTATGAGTTCTCGAGCAATCTTAGTGTAAGCCAGGTAACAAAGCGCAAGAGTTGACCATTTC
>JABSTT010004755.1:0-20956 GCA_013339685.2 Hyalomma asiaticum
AAAAGAGACCGAGAGAAGACAGCTTTTACAACACCAGACGAGCTCTTCCAGTTCAAGGTAATACCATTCGGTCTTCGCTCGGCGCCCGCAATTTTCCGATGCGTTATGAACACAGTGCTAGCAGGCTTGAAGTGGCAGACTTGACTCGTCTAGTTGAAAGACGTTGTTGTATCTATTTGCCTCCACCTTCGACGAATACCTCCAGAGCCTTGAAGCTGTTCCACAAGCAGTCAGGTCATCCGGACTCACCTTCAAGGCAGAAAAGTGCCGCTTCGCATACGTTTCTCTGTCACGTTATTCCAAAATATTTCGTCGAAATATTCAGTGCACGTTTAATAACGTCGGTTTGAAATCCTAGCGTTCTTGCGCGCCCGACAGGACTATGCGACGCTACAAGGCGAAATAGGCACTCTTCGGTTCGCGATTCGGTGAAGTAACCTTGAATATACTTAAAAGTGATTTACATCAATAATAGATTTACATCATAGCCAGAAAGTAAGAAAATACTGGGACACCGTGTGGTGCCGCCGTTCGGAACCAGTGCTGGGGCTTGGTTTGTTTTCCCGTGGCCTCCGAGGGCGCGTCAATCCCGGAGGCAACGGTGGCGACTATAAGACAACGTCAACTGCAGAGTTAAGGCGAACAGGGGCAGGGTGAAACGGAAAGGGTGTTTTTATCGCTCTAAACTAACGCAAACGGTGGAACAAAACAACGCGCATTATTGATTGGAAGATCAGTATCCGAATACAAGACTTGTACAAACTTTTCAGAAAACGTTTCACGACCCCTTTAACAAGTCGGGAGTGCGCCGCGATCCGCAGAAAACGGCTCCGATCCCTGAATTTTCATTCATCCGCCGACAAGAACTCAGTACGCAGATTTCTTGGACTGTGCGCTTGTTACACGCGTTACGTCAAGGACTTTTCCCGGCTAGTCAAGCCGCTCACATACCTCACGAAAGCATATTTGATTGATATGTGGGTTTTACCTCCCAAAACCGGCTATGATTATGAGAGACGCCCTAGTGGAGGTCTCAGGAAATTTCGACCACCTGGTGTCCTTTAACGTGCACTGACATCGCACAATACATGGGTCTCAACATTTCACCTCCATGGAAATGCAGCCGCCGCGGTCACGATTCGATCCCGCGATATTCGGGCGCCGAGTGCTATAACCGCTAGACCATCGTGGCGAGGCACAGCAGATGTCGAGTTAAGATGGAAAGCACCGCAAGTCGAAGCGCTTCAAGACTTGTAGCGACGCTTGGAAAAGTCGCCAATACTCGCGCACTTCGACAAAGAAGGCGATACCGAAATCGACACCGACGCAAGCAGCGCAGGTGTTGGCGCTGTCCTTGTGCAGGAGACCGACGGACTTGAAAGGCTTCTCATTTACGCTAGCCGGTCACTCTCGAAGACGGCAGGGCATTATTCTACTACAAAAAAGGAATGCCTTGCCATCATCTGGGCTAGAGCAAAGTTCCACCTCTGGCAAGCCCTTCAAACTCGTGAGTGACCACCACGCTTTGTGTTAGCTAGCTAGCTTGAAAGAACCATCAGGACGTGTGTAACGATGCCTAGTGCACGGGGGGGAAGGGGGGTCAAAGGGGCACGCACTCCACCTCCCCCCCCCCCCCTCTCGGAGAATCGCTGCATACGCTCCGACCGAAGAAATTCAATGCCAGGGCTTATAGCTGAGAAGTGGAGGAAAGAAGAGCTTCTGCGCATTACCAGGAGGAAAACTATTCGAATTAATTTCATGCAAATCTTGTCACGTAGACAGGATGCGAACTAAAATTTTGAAAGTTTCCTCTGCGCCGCACTTCCTGATCTCTTGGATACAGAGAAAGCCTACAGCAGACTTTTTACAGCGTAGGCTGTTATGAGTTCACAACAACGGCCGATTTTGGCGCCGTAGTTTTCCGCTGCCGCCGTTGGCCGTAACTGGCGGCGGTGGCCGCCCGTCATCATTATTACAAAGCGCTGCCTTGTGAAGCAGTTTTGTCGTATCGTGCCATGCATCATGCGACAGGTGACGTGCGCAGCGCCGACAGCAAGCTGACTTGACTTTTCGATATACCTGATGGCGTCTCCTCGCAAGGTGCGGACCGCTGCTGAAGAAGTGAACCGCAGAACTACGCGCGCGGTTGCAGCAAGGCAACGTCGGGCACAACATGACCGCTGTGCAGAGAGAAGCCCAAACCGCAGAGTTATGGCGCAGGGGATACCTAGCACCTGTGTTTGCACTAGGTTCTAAGAAGGTCGCTCTAAGACTCTAAGAAGGTCGCTCCTCCAGCTTATGCTGTCACTGTGCTGAGCTTTCGCGCAGGCCTGGCTCTATTTTTGCATGTATATAGCCTCAAAATTTGGTGCCTCAACACCTATAAGTGAGGACCTGCAACTGGCCCTTAATTCACTAAAAAACCGACCGGGCCCGGTTAGAAACCAGGCAAGCGGCAATCATACCGTAGTACTCGCAATGAACTCACTGGGCACAAGGAAAGAACAGCGTGCTTTCGTAGCATCGGTCGGACACGAGGCGGCCGTTCACACAGCTTGCGAGGCAGCTCTCCATGCTCGAAAACCGGTTGGAGCCGCGGTTGCACACAGTGCACGGTGTCGGCGGCCGCCGCAACACAGGCTCGTCTGTCCGCACTGTAGTAGAACTCTGGCCTCGGATGCGCGCAGTACGTGTACACGTGCCTGCTGCAGGACTCGTCAGTGATGCCCTGCGTTGCACAAGCGTTACGTGTATCAGTGTCGTGTCAGCAAGGTTTCGAATGGCGCAATGAACATGTAAGGGGAATCGCCGATGTATTTAAAGCAGAACGCCCACTTTAAGTTTCCTACTGATATATTTGTAGAAAGGAAACAGTAGAATTACGAATGTCAAGCTTTGGGTCCCTATTCATGCTGCGAGGTTTCGCGGAATTTGAATGTGCGCCTCTTGCCTTGCTGCAACAATGTCGCTGGCGATACAGGCAGCGACACTGCCTCTGTGGCAAGAGATTAAGCACTTCCGAAGAGTATCATACACTTTATGAAAGGCAGGTCTCCCACGTATGTCTCCTATATTTGCTTTTAACAGGGATAAAGTTTACCAGTTTACGCCAGAGAAACCATTTCTGCCCCTGCCAATGTAACATGGCTACCGCCAGAACAGGTGAAGCGAGCAGTATGGTAGACCTGCCGACTGCATCGATTATAGAATGCAGAAAGAAAACTGAAGGGCTGCTCCTCTAAACGAGCAATCTGAAGGAAGTGCGGAGCAGTGATTCACCGGTGTTTTCCTTGTGTTTATGTCGTGTTTACGTGCTGTTTTCTTACGAAAGTTCTAGAACGAGAAGGATACTGCGCTACCACAATCCCTGGCTGAGGGCAAGCGCGGGTACGCTCTTTCATTCCACGCAAACCAGAATTTTCTTTAATTCCATTTCTTCTTTCTTTTCTTTTCCTCGTTTCATTCTATCTACCAATATTGTTCTTCGCATAATCCATGGGTTCAGACTACGGGGGAAGGGGGTCGGTGCCGAGCAACAACAGAAACTGCCCTGGGAGGGGGAAATAATGGGCGAGCCCCCCCCCCACCCCCTTCACCAATCTCTTGTTTTCTGGTGTTTTGCGTCCCAAAACCATCTATGATTATCAGAGACGCCATAGCGGAGGGCTCTGAAAATTTTGGCTCCCCCCCCCCCCCCCTTCGCCCTATATCGCTGTCCCGACTGTGCTAGTTTCACGGTCCTTTCTACCTTCATTCTGTAACGGGTGCGAGCTTCGATTATCTCTCACTAAATTCAATCACCATATTTACTCGCAAGCAGCAGCATATACTGGTTTACGCCGACCAGTGGTGGCGACATTGTTGCTAATTTTGCCTACGGTTGGAAAGTGAAGGCTACAAAAGCAACGTTGTCCTCGTTCGAACGGAATCCAGTGATGGTGTGCAGATTTGTGCTTGCTATTTACGAAGCACTTCAAAAGAAATATTTTTAGAGCGAAGCTGCCTAAAAAAACAAGCATCAGGCCTTATGAAGCGTCTATATATATATATATATATATATATATATATATATATATATATATATATATATATATATATATATCCTCACTATATCACCGTGATGATATTCCAATAAATGGAATGCCATCACGTCACATACTTATATTCATGCGGCAGCAGAAGCCACCTACTTCGCCAAACACACACACACACACACACACACACACACACACACATATATATATACTATATATATATATATATATATATATATATATATATATATATATATATATATATATTTCGCAAGCGGCAGAGCGGGCATTTAGTGGTTCAGCTGTTAGCGGAAAAAAAATCATGGAACACTGCGTGCAACACTGCGTGGAACACTGCTTTCAGACTCTCATGCGGCATGGCAACTCTATATATTATTTTGATGCCTACTCTCCCAAATAAATAGGCAACACCATGCTTACTTGTTATTACACAGCACTTGCCATGCGCAAGTAAACTAATTAAAACTAACTGATAACCCCTGGCAGGCAGCTTCGCGCTCAGATGCCTCGTGAAAGAGTATGCTGTTCCAAAAGCTCTGTCGAGCTGTGTCTCAGAGGAATGCATGGAGCAGTACGACGACGCCTCTTGTCTGGTTTTGCTCACACCAAATCAGCCGAACAAGTGCGACTGAGTCATTATTCGGAAAAAATGGAGAGTAACAATTTGCCCGCCCAAGGCACTATCCGATCAAAAAAGTTCTACTCCAGCGCTTGTCGACTGGGGCCACAGTGCTACAGTTGACCTGTCGAGTCGGCCGAGCTCCTCTTTGAAATATGGAAAGGGCGAGGGCGACTTTGAGCGTATCTATCTATCTATCTATCTATCTATCTATCTATCTATCTATCTATCTATCTATCTATCTATCTATCTATCTATCTATCTATCTATCTATCTATCTATCTATCTATCTATCTATCTAGCCGCTTATGACTGTGCTGTCCTGGCCGTTTCGTTAAGGGCATGTATACGAAAATTGGTATGCCACAACATGACTGCATGACGAATATGAATGACAGGTCAAAACATGAAAATCATGACATGCATGTCATGTGCTGCATGATTTACATTCCACGGTCTTGGTGCTCTCCTGGCCGTTTCGTTAATGGGATGTATACGAGAATTGGTATGCCACAACACGACTGCATGACGAACGTTAACGACCGGTCATAACATTACAATCATGAGATACGTGTCATGAGCCTTGTGGTTTACAAGCCACACACTTGGTGCTCTTTCGGCCGTTTCGTTAACTTCATATGTACCAAAATCAGTATAGCGAGACAACAATGCAGATCCATTTATATTCCTGATGCGTGCTCCGCATTTCGCTGATTCCCACAGCACGTGCGATCTCCCATCTTTTAGTGTGTGTTTATATACTTTGCTGCAGGCGGCGAATTTGTGCCGCGCGCTCAGGAATGCAACTATATAGCTTAACACATGAATTACTGCGCGTTGGCACATGCGCCGCCACGGTGGTCTAGTGGCTATGGCACACCGCTACTGATCCGAAGGTCGTGGAATCGAATCTCAGACGCTGTTGCTGCATTTCGATGGAGGCAAAATGTTGAGGCCCGTGTACTTTGTGGTGTCAGTGCACGTTTATGGCCCCCAGGTTGTCAAAATTTCCGGAGCTGTCTCTTTACGGGGTCTTACATTATCATACCGTGATGTTGGCACGCAAAGCCGCAGAAGTTCATCAAATCAATGTATAGGGCATGGTTCAAAGCGCTATAATTTTGTTGTCAATTGCGAAAGCTTGCGCCCTCCGCTGATGAGTACGACACAGGCGGAAGTGACGCTGTGAAAGGAGTAAGAGTTCGAAGCCTCGCCGTGGAGCGGCAAATGATATACATGTTACAGCACCCCAGTGACACGGGTCAACCACTGGCGTCCACAAATGATCATTTCGCCAGTCGTCGTGCCTGGTGCCACACATCGCATGTATGGGCTTTATATGGTGCTTGAAAAAAAAAAAAACGGGAGTATGAGTACGCACGGATAATTGCCGTGAATAAAATCAACGTCCCATGGTGACGTCGGCCCTTAAGTATAGAACAAACTCAGAAATAATAGTGATATCAATCTACAGGACATTTTCCTTAGGAAGCATAACTTATCAGAGCCGAGTGAGGCGAGTTAAATCACATAATTCCTACTACGCCAATGCCCCTAGGCGTTCGCGTCTTTGACAGAGGTCCAGGCTCACTCTTTCTAGCATCGCAGGATAAGTGGTGTGCGCTTAAAACAACTGCAAGAACTGCAGCACAAAGAATGCCAACTTACACGTCTCGGTTGCACATAGTCTTCGTCCCTAACTCCAGTGCCCACTGCAGTGTCCCGCGGTGCCGTCTCAGGGCTCGTGTTCGCACTCTTCAACGGCGGCCGAGCTGTCCCTCCGACCGTCATCCTGCTAGCTGCCTGCACCCGGGTTCGAGTGCGTGTCGTCGACCTCCTGTTCCCGCGTTCGTCGACGTCCGGGTTCACGACCCTCCGCGGTACCAGGCGCTGCCCCCCACTGTTCGGAGCTACTTCCAGCCGTCGCTCCAAGGCATCTTCCTCTAAATTCGGCGTCATGTCATACGGAGACAACGAGTTGTGGACGACGAGCAAGCCGATTCCCAGGAGGAGGCCCGCGAAAGCGACGCCCAGGACGAAGCTCAGGCACTCGGGACTGCTCGGCTTCGTACGCTCCACCACGGATTCGGGATCCAGCGACTGCTCCGAAACGGGCCCAGAGCTGCCTTCGTAGTTGTAACCGGGATAGCTGCGATCCTGCGCTACAGCTGCTGCTGGCCACGGCCCCTCAGTCAGGAAGCGCGAGTGATGGTGCGGCAGGACGGCCCACGTCGGCGAATGTCTCGATCCGCTGTGTAGCTGCTGGGCCGGCGAAGGGACGACGCACGAATGCTCGGCTTCCCTGAACCACTGGCGTTTCGTTGGGACGGGCTGCATTCTTGCCAAACGAAAAAGACGGCTGCGAGCAGGGCGAGGCATGGGCCCGCACGAAGGATGATGATTTTCTTTCAGCAGATGGCATATACCCATGTTAGGGAATAGCCGAGAATATGGGGTCGCTCGCATTTCCGTTATTAGATTAAAAATGACAGAACAGTAACGATAACATACCAAATGTGTCAGTGATATATGAGGAGTTATGGACACGGTCACAGGAAACATAGTGAATGGGTAACTTTTAATATGGTGCCTAGGAGGCTGCATAATGCAGAACATGCACAAGTATGAAGGCGATTCGCTCACGGCCGCAATCGTGCATTAAACGTTTATGTGAAGTGATTTGGAGCAATGCGATATACCATTGAAGCCTGCCATCCGATGCGCTGATGACCATTTTAAGTCTTCCAAAAGGTAGATGCTTTCTTGTCATTGATGCGTAAACAGTGCCCAGTAGTTGTATGACATCTTCCGCGGTGCTATTCCATGATTACACACTCTGGCCGGTAGGCTTTCAGTTCCGTTGAAGAAAAAGGCAGTATAAAAACTGGTTGTCAGGCAGTATAAAAACTGGTTGTCAGGCAGTATAAAAACTGGTTGTCAGTACCTTTAACTCGAAATCGGATAATATGCCTTGTGAGAAACTTGCTAAAAAATTAAATGTACCGGCCAAACGTCTTCTTTTTCTCTGTCAAGAAGAATAAGGCACTAAATGAAGAGTTCACTACGTTTCCGCAGTAGAGTGTAATACTTCTTGCACTTTGTCTTCGTACACGGTCACGCAGCGACCCAAAAGAAAGCGAGTTTGGCGAATTATTATATTAATAGCTGTTTGAATGTAGAAGCAAGATGCACTTGTAGACTTTCTTTCTGGCGAGTCATGCTGATTTAGCATCTGGAAACGTTACCCGCATGTCAAAGCAACTCTCATCCATTCGTTCGTTCCGCATTGGATGTTGCGCATTCGCGGTGTTTTGCAGATGAATGACTTCACTTGCAGCCATGGTCGAATCCGTGCACTGCAATAATAATTTCTTTTATTTCTGTCATTATAAAACAAACAGTTAATCAATAATATCGGAATACGGAACACCGTAATCAAATACAGGTTTCTCCATTTCGTATGTATTTCAAAATGCCTAATTGTTATTCACGTTTATTTGCAGTAGGCCCCACATTGACCCACAGAACACTTGGTTCAGCGCGCCGAACCGCTATTTTGGCCGAACTCGGCTTTGTCTCGCCATCTTGTGGCCGTTGCTCTCACGACGAGTGCGAGCACACGTGCCGATACCGCCTGATGGCACTGCTAGCGCATCATTCCATCGAAAGCATGATCGAAAGGGATCAGCAACGCTACTCGTACGGCAGAATCTCCGTTAACGGCGTCATTTCTATCGTTCGTTTTTGTCTCATGTGGAGATTCTTTCGCATACAGGTTACTCGGCCTGTGATTTTTCTGTCCGGCATGGGACAAACGCGGAAAAACGCGGACACATGCGGCTACGTTTGCCAAGCAGTGAAAATTTCGGGAGCTTTGGCGCAGCTGTAAAGGACCTGTTTAGTCTTCTTCGCAAGCGCCTCGTAGCACATTGTGAAGTGTCATTTACAGACGTTCGCATGCTTGTTCAAGACATAAAAGAGAAAGAAAAGGAATAAAACGACAGAGATCATTAAACGAGGGTTTTTCAAAAGTTCATGCTTGATGAGGCAGATGCGAATTCCGAGTAGCTTGCCATCAGTTCGCTTCATGCTACGTACATTAGGGTGATGTAATGCAGCCGTGGGTTCCAAGCAACAATGGCGGTCACCACTCGAGTACACAGATTATTCTGAGGCTCCGGTCCCCATATCACCCAAAGAAACATATAAAGGTTAGTCATGCATGGGTTCACCTTTGAAACAGAGCTTCCTAGCTGGGTTGTCCTCGCAGAAGAATCGCCGCAAGAATTGCGAAGATTTTGCGAACAAACTTTGGCACCAAGTCCGTCACTTCCTGCTGGTCCTTTGCGTCTAAACTGCATCCCAGACGAGCTGACAATTACAGGGTAGTGGCACTGCGAAGCTCCACACACCGGCATAGCCTTCAACCCGAGTGGCTGATTAATGAAGGAGCATCCCATGTGCTACCATTTTCATTTCGTTTTCAGTTTCATCGGCATGGTGCACAGCGCAGAAAAATGAGAACAAATACGAGAGATGTGCGCAACACTTGTCTCTGTCCTCGTTTTTCTCCTCTGTGCACAATGCCGATTTCTTGTCATCAACTCGCCTATAACTACCACTTTTTTCAGTTTCTTCTCTTTCCCGGCCACTGGATGCAGCTGTTCAAGAGCAAAGAACGTGAATAATTACGCGCAAGCAAACAAAAAGAACAGCTAGTATGTCTCTGCTGTAGCTGTTCCAGTGGTAAAGCAACATCAAAATATTTCGCAGGTTTTCCGAGAAGAATACAGACGTACGCTAATGATTTCATTTGCCCTTTCGTGTGCCCGACTGACGTACGTGTATGGATACGCTATGTTTCGTTAGCGCTGCATGTCCTCGTATAACTGATGTATACTGAAGATATTTGTAGGCCGACGCTCTCGCTCTCTCTCTCCCTACACCCCCCCCCCACACACACACTATATATATATATATATATATATATATATATATATTATATATATATATATATATATATTCAATGCAGGTTTCTATTCCCACCCAAAGAGCACACCTCTATGTCCATTCCTCCCTCTGATACGAAAGATGAACTGCAATACAGAAATAAATGCGTAAAACCAACTAATTTTGCAGGGGAAATTTTCCCGGCGGTGATGGGCTTCGAAAACAACCTTAATATCAGAAGCAATGAATCTTACGTTCCGTGATTAACACCTGCCCTTTGTCTGGGTTACAGAGACCAAAATTTACAAACACACATTTAAAAAATAAGTCAGACGTATTCTTCACAGGCCAAATGCTCGAAACCAGTCCAAAATGTCACCATACCATTCGTGTATCTAGTGAGTTCGAATCACTTGTTCCAGTGAAATGTTTCTTGCTGTTCGTGGTTGTTCAGCATTCCCATCTTTCACCCCTGCTTTACATAGAAGAGTTAATAAAAATGAGGAGCGTAGGGTAAAATTCTGTTGTTTGTCAAGGAACGTAACCGATATCAACAGAGTTATACTAAGTGATGTTTCAATGTTTGCTTCAGGATATCTGAGAATGCAGCTTTACACCACTCAATAAAACGATGATCGATAGCTTGCGGCTCATTGTACAAAGTTTTTTTCTGGCAAGAGGACAAAGTACCTTTTATTCTTTTGTCATGCTACTCACAGGATGCGTAGACGTGTGTAGATCAAAAGAAGAGAGTCTACGTTCGTGGAGACACACCATTTTTATCGCAATTTTATAGGTCAGACGACCGTGTGTTTGCAAACGTAGTTTGATATCGCTTCATAGCAAAACAGGCATCATGAACATATTTCACTAACTCCTTGCGGCTGCAAGTAAATAAATCGGTCACAAGAATGGGAATCTTTCATGATACCACTACACCAGCGGCGCCACGTTTCGCCGCGGGTAATGCCGAAAACCTGCAGAATAAACTCAGAAGGAACAAGCAAAAAAAAAAAAAAAGCTGCGCAGCCCGAGCATCGAACCCGGGTCGCAAGAATGGGAATCTTGCATGATACCAATACACCAGCTGCGCTTTTTTTTATTTCCTGTTTTTCTCACAAAATACACATTGAACAAGAATTCATGTCTCTGAATTCATCATTGGAACACACACTTTTCTGTACATTCTAAAAAACAGGACTTACAGCTTGTCCTGTGCTGTAGTGTTAGTAATAATTCACTGTTAGTAATTTATCCATCACAGGGAACCAATCAGGTGGCTCTGGAAGTTCACGCAATACACTTCTCACGTACAACAGATATTCATGTAGGTATACCTTAGCCGGTTTTACGTCTTCGTGTTCATTCTTATATCCATTCGAGTTTTCCATACGCTGTGCATAGTTATCAGCATTATCAGGTCACATGGCACGCCCTCGGTTTCTTCACATGGCAAGTAGCGAATTCCAAAAGGCGCGAGCTGAAAGTCTTTCTTTATCGTCCTTTGAAGGACGTCCACAAGAACACAGAATCGGAGCACTCCAGAAATGTGTGTTCAATTGTTTCAGCCTTCTTACAATCATACAATTACCGCCCCATGGAAAATAAAACCCTTTGTCTTTCAGCCATGGTTTAACCGGGAAACGTACCATGTGTAACATAAAAAAGATGTCTTAGTTGATGATCTGATAGGCATTTTATTCACTCTTTAAGCACGTCCCTTTCTCGTGCTAATACGTATATTGCACGGTATAAAGGTACAGGGCACATATATCAACTAAATCCTTATACAGGTGTTTATTTGTACCAAGGACAAATAATCAAAAGAAAAATGCACTACAAGGAACTGAAAGGCATACACAACTTCTTTCTAAAAACCCTTCACTGCTCTCCGCTGCGATCCGTGCATCCCCTATAGCCTCCACTATATTCTTTTCATTTCCACAAAATATCGCGATATCATCAGCGTACGCTAGGAGTTTTACTTCCTTTGACAAAAACTGATACCCTGTTATTTTTGTATTATTCAACACTTTCAACAGAAGGGTTTAAGTAGATTGCAAACAAGAGAGCTGAGCAAGGGGCAACCTTGACGCACGCTAGATTTCACAGCTATGTCCGGGGTAAGTTTTTTGTTAATTACTATTTTGGTAGAGCAATTCTTGTATGCCATTTTACTCCATCTTTTATTACAGTCCCCACACTGACGTGATCCAGTATCGCAATAGTATTTCGTGGCTTACTCTGTCAAATGCTTTTTCTAAGTCTAATTGTATCATTGCTATTCGTCTATAGGACGCATCACAACACTCCAAAATTGTTCTTGCCGTATGATATTAGTAAGACGCTCCTTCTTTTATTCCACAAGTTTGGTGTGAACCAACAACGCTCGCTAATCAATGTTGAAGTCTTTTCTGCCAAAAACCTTCATAATACCCTGTAGTCTACATTCGTGAGGCTTATAGGCCTATAGTTTTTCCACCGATTGCAACTTCTCAGCATCATCATTCTTCGGGATAAGTATAACGTGACTTGCTCTAAACGATGGAGGCAATTGTTTTACATCGTATGCTTCTATAAAACGCGGCGTAATATCTCTGACATTTTCCGTCTTGAAAGTTTTATAAAAACCGCCCCTATGCCATCAGGTCCAGGCGACTTGCCCGTCTGTAGGTCATCAATTGCTTGCCAACTTATTCTATCGTTATCGCGTCTCAAGACTTTCCCTTACGTCATCATCCAGCTTTGGCATCAGTGATAAAAACTCTCTCATATATTCACTCTTGCACTTCCATTCTATCCCCAGTAATGTTCGATATCTTCAAGGAATGCCTTTTTCAATAAAATCCTGCTCCGTAGATAGCACACCTTCATAGCGTATTTCTTTAATCTCATTTCTCATTGCATAACGCTTTTCTTCTGCAAGCGCACGATTTGTGGGCACTTCGCCCATCATGAAGCGTTCCGCACGTCCTCTTATCACTGCACCTATATATCGTTCTTCGGCGATGCGTTCCATCTGTCATTTAACATCTTTGATTTCTTTACTGAATAATCCGGGTATTGTGCTATCGGCATTTAGTAAGTAATCGAGCGTACACTGTAATTCTTTCTCTTTTTGTTTTTCCTTATATCGTACGATTCCTGCTCTCTCGATAGCATACATTTTAACATCATTTTTAAATTGCTCCCAAACGGCTATTATGCTCGTGTTCTCATTGGAGAGAGCGTCCTTAGCTTTCTGGCTCACAACTTTCACGAAGGTCTCATCTTTCAAGAGTTTTTCGTTTAACATCCATAATTCCCAGTTAAACTTCATATTTTTCTTTTTTCTGCCAGTTTCGACCATGACTAGACTGTGGTCGCTGTAGCTGACATGCTTCACAGTGTAATTCGCGCATAAAGGTACGATATGTTCAGCCACATAAATGCGGTCCAGTCTAGCATGGCTTTGTTGCTGGAAATGCGTAAACTGCACATAGTTGCTACGGAGAACATCACCAACGTCTACTAATGCACACTCTTCAGCTATTTCACTAAGCCGCAGGGCACTTCTATCACGTACTGGTACACCCTTAACACTATCCTCAGGCATACAGACACAATTGAAATCGCCAAGCAAAACAACTCTGTCGCATTTTAAGAACGTGGCTACATAATCAAAAAAACACTTTCTATGGGACGTAACGTTTGGCGCGCACACACAAACATTCGCCATTTTTCCCGAAATACAGACAGGTCATAGAGTACTAATCACCCGTCAGAAGTCACGACCCTTTCTACAATTATACTAATAGAACGCTTTAAAAATAGAATGCACCCTCCAGACCTCCCGACGGCATGGCACACACATACGTCATAATTAGCATTAAACATATTTACCATGCGATCCGCTTGCTGCTCACTCTCAATCTTCGATTCTTGCAGGACTAATATATCTATTTCATCTTCGATGAGTAATCTCTTTACCTGCGCTTGCCTTTTTTTCGCTGTTAAGCCTTTAAGCCTCGTATATTCAAAGTGGCTCTCTTTAGTGCAATTGCCGAATTCGAAGAACCAGAGAGTGATGAGACAAGCCCGCCACATCACGACTCGTTCATATTGCTGGGTAACAGACTCACATCTAGCCGCTCTTCTTGAAGTGGCCTAGCCATCTCTGGCCAAGCAAAGGCGTCTCCTCTTCCGACGCACATCTTTAAGTTTTAAGCTCTGCACGTCTGCCCCCAGGTCAGTCGGGAAGTCTCAGGAATCCACGTACCCGCTAAGGCGGATGGATATGCTGGCGTTGTCTTCTCCTGGTTGTGTCGCCCTCCTATCAGGCGGCACCTTGGGTTGTATCTTGAGGGTCGGACGTGTGGTGAACTGCGTCTTTGGGAGTGGTTCGCCAGCAGAAGCTTCCGGCTTGCCGTTTTCTTCGGATACTTCAAGCGGTCTCCTTACGACCGCTAGAGTAGCACTTTCTTCGCATCCATGTCAAGGCCTTCCTTAGCTGGTCCGCCCGCACAGGCCTCTGTGGTAGCCTGGATAATGTTTTCCATCTTGGTATCTTTCTCCCTTGCATCAGGTGCCTTTATGCTGGCAGCGAGTACAGCTGCACCGTCGTCTTTTTCCCCGGACTCAGTGGAAGCTTCAGTCTGCTGCTTTCCCATAGTTTTCGCCGAGTACACGACACCCTTAGCGGTCGCCTCCGCGTCAGCCTGGTCCATGTAGTGTTCTTCCATGGCTTCACTTCCTCCGGAGCCCGTCACGTTAGCGTAGCTGCGCACGCACTGGGTCTCGTCGTGACCGAAGCGACGGCAGAGCCCGCAGCGTGGTACTCGGCACTCGCGCCGTATGTGTCCGGTGCCGCGGCACCGGAGGCAGAGCGGTGGTCTGCCTGGGACGTCCACGAGTGCGTGGTCTTCTCCAACGCGAAGTTGATGCGGCATGTCTTCCACGGTGTATCCCGCCTTCAAGCGCAAAGACACCAGACGCGTGTGAGACCCTTTGTTCGCACAGCCTTGCACACGCCATTTCTCCCGGAAATTTCGGTCACAGAACCGAAGAGCAAGAGGGCGGTTCTCACAACTTCATCCAGGGTTGTGTGCAAAAGCCAGTATAGCTTCATCCTGATATCTTGATTACAGGGATCTATCACGACACACTTGTGATCTTTAACGCTTAAGGATTTGGTGGACAGCCTCTTCTTTTTCCCGTTTTCATCCTTGAACGTCATCGCCATACGTGATGCATTTGATAGGCACCTAGGGCGATCACTTCGGCATAAGCTGCAGGCGGCTTAAAGCATCCCGGAAATGCTCAACTCGATAAGGTAGTGCCTTCTCGTCAGCGTGTAAAAGAAAAAACGGCTGTTGTTACGGTCGTACCTGTAGGCAGTTGTGGCAAAATAAGCTGGTATTCCTGCGTCGGTGTATCCATGAACCTGGTACCGCGACACAGCTGGGCCGCTAAATCCGCCCCTTTCGAGGAGCACGACATTCCGCGTCCGTTCACTATGGTGGCCGGAAGTGGAATCCACTACACCAGCGCCGCCACATTTCGCCGCGGGTAATGCCGAAAACCTGTAGAATAAACTCAGAAGGAACAAAGCAAGAAAAAAAAAAACAGCGCCGCCGGGAATCGAACCCGGGTCGCAAGAATGGGAATCTTGCATGATACCACTACACCAGCGGCGCCTTTTTTTTTTCTTTATTTTCTGTTTTTCTCACAAAATACACATTGGACAAATTCATGGCTCTGAATTCATCATTGGGACCACACTCTTTTCTGTACATTCTAAAACCAGGAGTAAGTAAGTACTTACTTACTAAAACAGGACTTACAACTTGTCCTGCGCTGTAGTGTTAGTAATACTTCGCCGTTAGTAATTTATCCATCACAGGTAACCATCAGGTGGCTCAGGAAGTTCACGCAATACCCTTCTCACGTACAACAGATATTCATGTAGGTATCCTTAGCCGGTTTTGCGTCTTCGGTTCATTTCTTATATCCATTCGAGTTTTCCATACAGTGCATAGTTATCAGCATTATCAGGTCACATGGCACGCCCTCGGTTTCTTCACATGGCAAGTAGCGAATTCCAAAAGCGTGAGCTGAAAGTCTTTCTTTATCGTCCTTTGAAGGACGTCCACAAGAACACAGAATCGGAGCAGTCCAGAAAGATGTGTTCAATTGTTTCAGCCTTCCTACATATCATACAGTTACGCCCCATGGAAAATAAAACCCTTTGTCTTTCAGCCATGGTTTAACCGGGAGCGTGCCAGTGTGTAACATAAAAAAGAATGTCTTAGTTGATGATCTGATAGGCATTCTATTCACTCTTTTAAGCACGTCCCTTTCTCGTCCTAATACATATATTGCACGGTATAAAGGACAGGGCACATAATATCAACTAAATCCTTGTACAGTTGTTTCTTTGTTACCAAGGACAAATAATCAAAAGAAAAATGCCTACTAGGAACTGAAAAGCACACAACTTCTTTTAAAAAACCTTTCAATGCTCTCCGCTGCGAGCTGTATGCCGATACAATGTAGCCTGGTAACTCGTCGCGCAGTCGTACTTGTATAACAGCGCTTAGGAACCCATCACTTTGATCTCTCAGATAAAAGAAACGCAAAACAATCTGTTTTAGAACAAATGCGACAAACCAAGTCCCCCTTTCTTTACCTTGCGGAAAAGATTAAGTCTGCTAGTACGTTCCCAGTAGATCTCCATATAAATACGGCAATATTCGATGCACTTTTGTACACACACTCGCGACATAGATAATACCTGCAGCATATAAAACACTTTCGCAACAAGAAACACATTGCAAACCGCAGCGCGCGCAAACATGGAAAGCTCACACCCACCCATTTAGTCGTTTGGTCCTACCCCCGTATTCATAAACGCTCCTCGACTCGACCCTTCACTCGAAACGCTTCTTGAGGGCGGTTTTCCAATTCACAGATCGCCCTCCACTCGAAGCGTTCCTCGACTGGAGGAATCTCGAGCGTTTTACTCGAGATAGTCGAGGTAGGGCCAGAGCTACATTGAACATTTCCTTGAGTGAAGTATCATGGCGGATAACGCTCGTTTGTCGACTATGTGCTCCGCGTTGGCGAGCTGTTTGACGACGTAGAAAACTGCGTAGGCATACCACGACGACGGTTGAGGGACCGGATAAATCCAATGGATCACTACACCGACAGCGAATTTCTGGCGCGCTACCGCTTCACGAAGTGCAGCGTGAAGAAGCTGCTTGACTGCTTGCCCCTTGACGAGAGCTGCAGCAACCGTGGCCACCCTCTTCCACCAATGACGCAGCTTCTGATTGCGCTGCGCTTTTATCGAGCAGGCACGTTTCAAGTAGTGGCGGGCGACCTCTCAGCCGACAGTGAGCCGCATCATCGAACGTGTGTCGCGGGTGATCGCGAAGCATTTATTCCCAGCCGTCGTGAAGTTCCCCGTAACCGATGACGGGTTCCGTGAGACGATGGTCGAATTCCACCGAATTGCCAAGTTCTCCGGGGTGACAGGGTGCATAGACTGCACCTCATCCATAAAAGCACCACATCCGTATAAAATTTCTCCCAGGCACTGTCCTTAGTGCGCTTGGACGCGTTGTCGGTGTTTCCGTTTTCAATTACCCATCTGTGGCGCGTGACCGAATTGCACAGTAATTCGCACTCTTCGCGCGTGTAAACGAACCTCCGTGCGGTCGTTATACCGCCGTCGCGCGTGACGCTCTCGTCCGTGCTCATGTCGCCGTCTGTCAGGGCAAGCAGGACGCCACGAGAGAGAGAGAGAGAGCTCTTTATCGAAAGGCAGAGAATTTAGCCGGCGTTGAAATGTCGCTGACATGCTACTCTGCGTGGCGAGGGAGTTTGGGGAGCGAAACAAGTGCAAGAGACAGTGAAAAAGAAAAGAGAAAAGAAGTTGGGCTTTGTGTTTCTGACTATGATGCCTAATTGCGTCCAAATAGTTAACGTTTTCGCCAACCCGCAGTTATGTGATAGGGTGTGTTGCATGATGGGTGAGTGATGGTGACGACGGAGATAAGTTAAAGTCTATCGAGTTGACCTATACTTTTTAAATATGTAAACAAAAAGTCCATCGCACGTCTCTGTTGTGTGGGGCAAGCTAGAGGGCCTGAAACACACTGAGGTGATAAAGGGAGCTGTGTAAGTGACTGCATGCAATGTTCATGGAGCGCACGCTCATCAATGTTCGCTCTGCATTCAAATAAAATATTTCTATGGTTTCAGTAGAGCCACAGTTGCTGCAGTGCGGGCTTGTCTCCTGACGGAAGGGGTACCGTAAGTCGTTTGAATATGCAATGTTCAGCCGTAGTCGATGATACAAAGTTTCCAAATGTCGAGGAATGTTGGACTGTAGTTTTGATTTGGGATATGGTCGACTGAGTATAAGAAACTTCCATAGCCGGTTCCTTTATTCGTAAGCGAATCGTTTAGCCATATGGGAAGCATCAGATTTGGTGAAACAGATTCGCTTATAGTTTTGATATCGAAGACCGTTACGTGCTGCTTCGTCGGCTTTTTCGTTGGGCAGAATGCCGCAGTGAGCTGGTATCCACTGAAATGTAATGCAGTGTCCTGCGGTAAAAGCCAGGTGGTGTGAATAGGCAATGTCGGCAGAACGGGTTGATTAGTTTTCTTCACGTAGTTGTACAACGTTTGCAGCGCTCCTTTGGAGTCGGTACGCCACGATGCAACAAGCAGCTTGCACAGCGCACCGCGGAAAATCAAGA
This sequence comes from Hyalomma asiaticum, assembly GCA_013339685.2. Lineage (NCBI taxonomy): Eukaryota > Metazoa > Arthropoda > Arachnida > Ixodida > Ixodidae > Hyalomma > Hyalomma asiaticum. Next base: position 18,375 of record JABSTT010004755.1, read on the forward strand.
TAAAATCTGGCGCACGCACACAATACGCGAACAACAGTCGCACATCCGGACCTGTCCACGCATGCTATCCCAGCGGATTCGGCTCTGGCGTGGCTTGGATGAACGTAGCATCGCCTGCTGTCGAAACTAGCTGATAATGTTTCAAATTTCACTTATAACTTCCAATGCAACATGTATTTATAATAGGTGATAATTTTAAATCGTTGGCTAGCATTTCAACCGAAAATTCTCGTACTTATCGTAGTATTGGGCTGTACACCCTCGCTACTAGACGCGTCTTTCGTAACTCAAGTGAAGGAATGTTTCTCGAGCAGCCTCTTGGCGGAGGAGCGCTCGAGTGGCGTTCTTGAAACCAAGCGGCTCCTTGAGGGGAGGAAGGCGCTGCGCCTCGACTCGGTGAAGTCGAGGAGGAGCGTTGAGTGAAGGTGCGTTTGTGAATACGGGGGTAATCTCTTCAGTTTCGGCTGGCAGCCACATGATAGGTGGGGTTCTGATACACATTGAGAAGAACGCCGTTATACTTGGCGGAATATTTGTAAAGGATCCCTGCTTTGTGCTGGTTTTGCATCCATTCACCCAGTGCAGAAACCTAGACACTTGTGCCAACTAATGCGCACTTCCTGTGGAGCTACAAGGTTCGTGCATCCACTATAGCCTCCACTATATTTCTATTATTCAACACTTTCAAACACAAGGGTTCTAAGTAGATTGCAAACAACAGAGCTGAGCAAGGGCAGCCTTGACGCACGCTAGATTTCACAGCTATGTCCGGGGTAAGTCTTCTGTTAATTACTAGTCTGGTAGAGCAATTCTTGTATGCCATTTTCACTCCATCTCTTATTACAGTCCCCACACTAACGCGATCCAGTATCGCAAATAGTATTTCTTGACTTACTCTGTCAAATGCTTTTTCTAAGTCTAATTGTATCATTGCTATTCGCCATAGGACGCATCACAACACTCCAAAATTGTTCTTGCCGTATGAATATTAGTGAAGATGCTCCTACCTTTTATTCCACAAGTTTGGTGTGGACCAACAACGCTCGTGATCACTGTTTGAAGTCTTCTGGCCAAAACCTTCATAAATACCTTGTAGTCTACATTCGTGAGACTTATAGGCCTATAGTTTTCCACCGACTGCAACTTCTCAGCATCATCATTCTTCGGGATGTATAACGTGACTTGCTCTAAACGATGGAGGCAATTCCTTTAGATCGTATGCTTCTATTAACACGCGGTGTAGTATCTCCGATATTTCAGTCTTGAAAGTTTTATAAAATCCTGCCCCTATGCCATCGGGCCCAGGCGACTTACCTGTCCGAAGGTCATCATTGCTTGCCCAACTGCTTCTATCGTTATCGGCGTCTCAAGACTTTCCCTAACGTCATCATCCAGCGTTGGCATCAGTGATAAAAACTCTCTTATATATTCATCTTGCACTTCCATTTCTATACCAATAATGTTCGATATCTTTCTAGGAATGCGTTTTCGATAAAATCCTGCTCTGTTGATAGCACACCCTCATAGCGTATTTCTTTAATCTCATTTCTCATGCATAACGCTTTTCCTCTGCAAGCGCACGTTTTGTGGGCACTTCGCCCATCATGAAGCGTTCCGCACGTCCTCTTATCACTGCACCCATATATCGTTCTTCAGCGATGCGTTCCATCTGTCTTTTAACATCTTTGATTTCTTTACTGAATAATCCGGTATTGTGCTGTCGGCATTTAGTAAGTAATCGAGCGTACACTGTAATTCTTTCTCTTTTTGTTTTTCCTTATATCGTACGATTCCTGCTCTCTCGATCGCATACATTTTGACATCATTTTTAAATTGCTCCCAAACGGCTATAATGCTCGTGTTCTCAATGGAGAGAGCGTCCCTAGCTTTCTGGCTCACAACTTTCACGAAGGTCTCATCTTTCAAGAGTTTTTCGTTTAACTTCCATAATTCCCAGTTAAACTTCATATTTTTCTTTGTTCTGCCAATTCGACCGTGACTAGACTGTGGTCGCTGTAGCTGACATGCTTCACAGCATAATTCGCGCATAAGGTACGATATTTTCACAATCGAAATCGACAAAAGAGACCGAGAGAAGACAGCTTTTACAACACCAGACGAGCTTTCTTCCAGTTCAAGGTAATACCATTCGGTCTTCGCTCGGCGCCCGCAATTTTCCGATGCGTATGAACACAGTGCTAGCAGGCTTGAAGTGGCAGACTTGACTCGTCTAGTTGAAAGACGTTGTTGTATCTATTTGCCTCCACCTTCGACGAATACCTCCAGAGCCTTGAACCTGTTCCACAAGCAGTCAGGTCATCCGGACTCCACACTTCAGCAGAAAGTGCCGCTTCGCATACGTTTCTCTCTGTCACGTTATTCCAAAATATTTCGTCGAAATATTCAGTGCACGTTTAATAACGTCGGTTTGGAATCCTAGCGTTCTTGCGCGCCCGACAGGACTATGCGACACTACAAGGCGAAATAGGCACTCTTCGGTCGCGATTCGGTGAAGTAACCTTGAATATGCTTAAAGTGATTTACATCAATAATAGATTTACATCATAGCCAGAAAGTAAGAA
>JABSTT010004756.1:0-21088 GCA_013339685.2 Hyalomma asiaticum
AAAAGAGACCGAGAGAAGACAGCTTTTACAACACCAGACGAGCTTTCTTCCAGTTCAAGGTAATACCATTCGGTCTTCGCTCGGCGCCCGCAATTTTCCGATGCGTATGAACACAGTGCTAGCAGGCTTGAAGTGGCAGACTTGACTCGTCTAGTTGAAAGACGTTGTTGTATCTATTTGCCTCCACCTTCGACGAATACCTCCAGAGCCTTGAACCTGTTCCACAAGCAGTCAGGTCATCCGGACTCCACACTTCAGCAGAAAGTGCCGCTTCGCATACGTTTCTCTCTGTCACGTTATTCCAAAATATTTCGTCGAAATATTCAGTGCACGTTTAATAACGTCGGTTTGGAATCCTAGCGTTCTTGCGCGCCCGACAGGACTATGCGACACTACAAGGCGAAATAGGCACTCTTCGGTCGCGATTCGGTGAAGTAACCTTGAATATGCTTAAAAGTGATTTACATCAATAATAGATTTACATCATAGCCAGAAAGTAAGAAAATACTGGGACACCGTGTGGTGCTGCCGTTCGGAACCAGTGCTGGGGCTTGGTTTGTTTTCCCGTGGCCTCCGAGGGCGCGTCAATCCCGGAGGCAACGGTGGCGACTATAAGACAACGTCAACTGCAGAGTTAAGGCGAACAGGGGCAGGGTGAAACGGAAAGGGCGTTTTTATCGCTCTAAACTAACGCAAACGGTGGAACAAAACAACGCGCATTATTGATTGGAAGGTCAGTATCCGAATGCAAGACTTGTACAAACTTTTCAGAAAACGTTTTCACGACCCCTTTAACAAGTCGGGAGTGCGCCGCGATCCGCAGAAAACGGCTCCGATCTCTGAATTTCATTCATCCGCCGACAAGAACTCATACGCAGATTTCTTGGACTGTGCGCTTGTTACACGCATTACGTCAAGACTTTTCCCGGCTAGTCAAGCCGCTCACATACCCACGAAAGCATATTTGATTGATATGTGGGTTTACCTCCCAAAACCGGCTATGATTATGAAGACGCCCTAGTGAGGTCTCAGGAATTTCGACCACCTGGTGCCTTTAACGTGCCTGACATCGCACAATACATGGGTCTCAACATTTGACTCCATGAAATGCAGCCTGCAGCCGCCGCGGTCAGATTCGATCCCGCGATATTCGGGCGCCGAGTGCTATAACCGCTAGACCACCGTGGCGAGGCACAGAGATGTCGAGTTAAGATGGAAAGCGCCGAAATCGAAGCGCTTCAAGAATTGTAGCGACGCTTGGAAAAGTCGCCAATACTCGCGCACTTCGACAAAGAAGGCGATACCGAAATCGACACCGACGCAAGCAGCGCAGGTGTTGGCGCTGTCCTTGTGCAGAAGCCGACGGACTTGAAAGGCTTCTCATTTACGCTAGTCGTCACTCTCGAAGACGGCAGGCATTATTCTACTACAAAAAAAGGATGCCTTGCCATCATCTGGCTAGAGCAAAGTTCCACCTCCGGCAAGCCCTTCAAACTCGTGAGTGACCACCACGCTTTGTGTTAGCTAGCTAGCTTGAAAGAACCATCAGGACGTCTGTAACGATGAGTAGTGCACGGGGGGGAAGGGGGTCAAAGGGGCACGCACTCCGCCCCCCCCCCCCCCTCGGAGAATCGCTGCATACGCTCCGACCGAAGAAATGCAATGCCAGGTCTTATAGCTGAGAAGTGGAGGAAAGAGGAGCTTCTGCGCATTACCAGGAGGAAAACTATTCGAATTAATTTCATGCAAATCTTGTCAGGTAGACAGGATGCGAGCTAAAATACGTTTTGAAAGTTTCCTCTGCGCCGCACTTCCTGATCTCTTGGATACAGAGAAAGCCTACAGCAGACTTTTTACAGCGTAGGCTGTTATGAGTTCACAACAACGGCCGATTTTGGCGCCGTAGTTTTCCGCCGCCGCCGGTGGCCGTAACTGGCGACGGTGGCGGCCCGTCATCATTATTACAAAGCGCTGCCTTGTGAAGCAGTTTTGTCGTATCGTGCCATGCATCATGCGACAGGTGACGTGCGCAGCGCCGACAGCAAGCTGACTTGACTTTTCAGTATACCTGATGGCGTCTCCTCGCAAGGTGCGGACCGCTGCTGAAGAAGTGAACCGCAGAACTACGCGCGCGGTTGCAGCAAGGCACGTCCGGGCACAACATGACCGCTGTGCAGAGAGAAGCCCAAACCGCAGAGTTATGGCGCAGGGGCTACCCTAGCACCTGTGTTTGGCACTAGTTCTAAGAAGGTCGCTCTAAGACTCTAAAGAAGGTCGCTCCTCCAGCTTATGCTGTCACTGTGCTGAGCTTTCGCGCAGGCCTGGCTCTATTTTTGCATGATATAGCCTCAAATTTGGTGCCTCAACACCTATAAGTGAGGACCTGCAACTGGCCCTTAATTCACTAAAAAACCGACCGGGCCCGGTTAGAAACCAGGCAAGCGGCAATCATACCGTAGTACTCGCAATGAACTCACTGGGCACAAGGAAAGAACAGCGTGCTTTCGTAGCATCGGTCGGACACGAGGCGGCCGTTCACACAGCTTGCGAGGCAGCTCTCCATGCTCGAAAACCGGTTGGAGCCGCGGTTGCACACATGCACGGTGTCGGCGGCCGCCGCAACACAGGCTCGTCTGTCCGCACTGTAGTAGAACTCTGGCCTCGGATGCGCGCAGTACGTGTACACGTGCCTGCTGCAGGACTCGTCAGTGATGCCCTGCGTTGCACAAGCGTTACGGGTATCAGTGTCGTGTCAGCAAGGTTTCGAATGGCGCAATGAACATGTATGGGAATCGCCGACGTATTTAAAGCAGAACGCCCACTTAGTTTCCTACTGATATATTTGTAGAAAGGAAACAGTAGAATTACGAATGTCAGCTTTGGGTCCCTATTCATGCTGCGAGGTTTCGCGGAATTTGAATGTGCGCCTCTTGCCTTGCTGCAACAATGTCGCTGGCGATACAGGCAGCGACACTGCCTCTGTGGCAAGAGATTAAGCACTTCCAAAGAGTATCATACACTTTATGAAAGGCAGGTCTCCCACGTAGGTCTCCTATATTTGCTTTTAACAGGGATAAAGTTACCCTTTACGCCAGAGAAACCATTTCTGCCCCTGCCAATGTAACATGGCTACCGCCAGAACAGTGAAGCGAGCAGTATGGTAGACCGCCGACTGCATCGATTATAGAATGCAGAAAGAAACTGAAGGGCTGCTCCTCTAAACGAGCAATCTGAAGGAAGTGCGGAGCAGTGATTCACCGTGTTTCCTTGTGTTTATGTCGTGTTTACGTGCTGTTTTTCTTACGAAAGTTCTAGAACGAGAAGGATACTGCGCTATCACAATCCCTGGCTGAGGGCAAGCGCGGGTACGCTCTTTCATTCCACGCAAACCAGAAGTTTCTTTAATTCCATTTCTTCTTTCTTTTCTTTTCCTCGTTTCATTCTTTCTACCAATATTGTTCTTCGCATAATCCATGGGCGCAGACTACGGGGGAAGGGGGTCGGTGCCGAGCAACAACATAAATTACCCTGGGAGGGGGAAATAATGGGGCGAGCCCCCCCCACCCCCTTCACCAATCTCTTGTTTTCTGGTGTTTTGCGTCCCAAAACCATCTATGATTATCAGAGACGCCATAGCGGAGGGCTCTGAAAATTTTGGCTCCCCCCCCCACCCCCTTCGCCCTATATCGCTGTCCCGACTGTGCTAGAGGTTTCACGGTCCTTTCTACCTTCATTCTGTAACGGGTGCGAGCTTCGATTATCTCTCACTAATTCAATCACCATATTTACTCGCAAGCAGCAGCATATACTGGTTTACGCCGACCAGTGGTGGCGAAATTGTTGCTAATTTTGCCTACGGTTGGAAAGTGAAGGCTACAAAGCAACGTTGTCCTCGTTCGAACGGAATCCAGTGATGGTGTGCAGATTTGTGCTTGCTATTTACGAAGCACTTTCAAAAGAAATATTTTTAGGGCGAAGCTGCCTAAAAAAACAAGCATCAGGCCTTATGAAGCGTCTATATATATATATATATATATATATATATATATATATATTATATATATATATTATATATATATATATATATATATATCCTCACTATATCACCGTGATGATATTCCAATAAATGGAATGCCATCACGTCACATACTTATATTCATGCGGCAGCAGAAGCCACCTACTTCGCCAACACACACAACACACACACACACCACACACACACACACACACACACACACACATATATATATATATATATATATATATATATATATTTCGCAAGCGGCAGAGCGGGCATTAGTGGTTCAGCTGTTAGCGGAAAAAAAATCATGGAACACTGCGTGCAACACTGCGTGGAACACTGCTTTCAGACGCTCATAGCGGCATGGCAACTCTATATATTATTTTGATGCCTACTCTCCAAATAAATAGGCAACACCATGCTTACTTGTTATTACACAGGCACTTGCCATGCGCAAGTAAACTAATTAAAACTAACTGATAACCCCTGGCAGGCAGCTTCGCGCTCAGATGCCTCGTGAAAGAGTATGCTGTTCCAAAAGCTCTGTCGAGCTGTGTCTCAGAGGAATGCATGGAGCAGTACGACGACGCCTCTTGTCTGGTTTTGCTCACAACCAAATCAGCCGAACAAGTGCGACTGAGTCATTATTCGGAAAAAATGGAGAGTAACATTTGTCCGCCCAAGGCATTATCCGATCAAAAAGTTCTACTCCAGCGCTTGTCGACTGGGGCCACAGTGCTACAGTTGACCTGTCGAGTCGGCCGAGCTCCTCTTTGAAATATGGAAAGGGCTAGGGCGACTTTGAGCGTATCTATCTATCTCTATCTATCTATCTATCTATCTATCTATCTATCTATCTATCTATCTATCTATCTATCTATCTATCTATCTATCTATCTATCTATCTATATCTATCTATCATCTATCTATCTAGCCGCTATGACTGTGCTGTCCTGGCCGTTTCGTTAAGGGCATATGCCACAACACGACTGCATGACGAACGTTAACGACCGGTCATAACATTACAATCATGAGATACGTGTCATGAGCCTTGTTGTTTACAAGCCACACACTTGGTGCTCTTTCGGCCGTTTCGTTAACTTCATATGTACCAAAATCAGTATAGCGAGACAACAATGCAGATCCATTTTTACTTCCTTATGCGTGCTCCGCATTTCGCTGATTCCCACAGCACGTGCGATCTCCCATGTTTTAGTGTGTGTTTATATACTTTGCTGCAGGCGGCGAATTTGTGCCGCGCGCTCAGGAATGCAACTATAGCTTAACACATGAATTACTGCGCGTCGGCACATGCGCCGCCACGGTGGTCTAGTGGCTATGGCACACCGCTACTGATCCGAAGGTCGTGGAATCGAATCCCAGACGCTGTTGCTGCATTTCGATGGAGGCAAAATGTTGAGGCCCCGTGTACTTTGTGGTGTCAGTGCACGTTTATGGCCCCCAGGTTGTCAAAATTTCCGGAGCTCTCTCTTTACGGGGTCTTACATTATCATAACCGTGATGTTGGCACGCAAGCCGCAGAAGTTCATCAAATCAATGTATAGGGCATGGTTCAAAGCGCTATAATTTTGTTGTCAATTGCGAAAGCTTGCGCCCTCCGCTGATGAGTACGACACAGGCGGAAGTGACGCTGTGAAAGGAGTAAGAGTTCGAAGCCTCGCCGTGGAGCGGCAAATGATATACATGTTACAGCACCCCAGTGACACGGGTCAACCACTGGCGTCCACAAATGATCATTTCGCCAGTCGTCGTGCCTGATGCCACACATCGCATGTATGGGCTTTATATGGTGCTTGAAAAAAAAAAAACGGGAGTATGAGTACGCACGGATAATTGCCGTGAATAAAATCAACGTCCCATGGTGACGTCGGCCATTAAGTATAGAATAAACTCAGAAATAATAGTGATATCAATCTACAGGACATTTTCCTTAGGAAGCATAACTAATCAGAGCGGAGTGAGGCGAGTTAAATCACACAATTCCTACTACGCCAATGCCCCTAGGCGTTCGCGTCTTTGACAGAGGTCCAGGCTCACTCTTGCTAGCATCGCAGGATAAGTGGTGTGCGCTTAAAACAACTGCAAGAACTGCAGCACAAAGAATGCCAACTTACACGTCTCGGTTGCACATAGTCTTCGTCCCTACTCCAGTGCCCACTGCAGTGTCCCGCGGTGCCGTCTCAGGGCTCGTGTTCGCACTCTTCAACGGCGGCCGAGCTGTCCCTCCGACCGTCATCCTGCTAGCTGCCTGCACCCGGGTTCGAGTGCGTGTCGTCGACCTCCTGTTCCCGCGTTCGTCGACGTCCGGGTTCACGACCCTCCGCGGTACCAGGCGCTGCCCCCCACTGTTCGGAGCTACTTCCAGCCGTCGCTCCAAGGCATCTTCCTCTAAATTCGGCGTCATGTCATACGGAGACAACGAGTTGTGGACGACGAGCAAGCCGATTCCCAGGAGGAGGCCCGCGAAAGCGACGCCCAGGACGAAGCTCAGGCACTCGGGACTGCTCGGCTTCGTACGCTCCACCACGGATTCGGGATCCAGCGACTGCTCCGAAACGGGCCCAGAGCTGCCTTCGTAGTTGTAACCGGGATAGCTGCGATCCTGCGCTACAGCTGCTGCTGGCCACGGCCCCTCAGCCAGGAAGCGCGAGTGATGGTGCGGCAGGACGGCCCACGTCGGCGAATGTCTCGATCCGCTATGTAGCTGCTGGGCCGGCGAAGGGACGACGCACGAATGCTCGGCTTCCCTGAAGCACTGGCGTTTCGTTGGGACGGGCTGCATTCTTGCCAAACGAAAAAGACGGCTGCGAGCAGGGCGAGGCACGGGCCCGCACGAAGGATGATGATTTTCTTTCAGCAGATGGCATATACCCATGTTAGGGAATAGCCGAGAATATGGGGTCGCTCGCATTTCCGTTATTAGATTAAAAATGACAGAACAGTAACGATAACATACTAAATGTGTCAGTGATATATGAGGAGTTATGGACACGGTCACAGGAAACATAGTGAATGGGTAACTTTTAATATTGTGCCTAGGAGGCTGCATAATGCAGAACATGCACAAGTATGAAGGCGACTCGCTCACGGTCGCAATCGTGCATTAAACGTTTATGTGAAGTGATTTGGAGCAATGCGATATACCATTGAAGCCTGCCATCCGATGCGCTGATGACCATTTTAAGTCTTCCAAAAGGTAGATGCTTTCTTGTCATTGATGCGTAAACAGTGCCCAGTAGTTGCATGACATCTTCCGCGGTGCTATTCCATGATTACACACTCTGGCCGGTAGTCTTTCAGTTCCGTTGAAGAAAAAGGCAGTATAAAAACTGGTTGTCAGTCCCTTTAACTGGAAATCGGACAATATGCCTTGTGAGAAACATGCTAAAAAAATTAAATGTGCCGGCCAAACGTCTTCTTTGTCTCTGTCAAGAACAATAAGGCATTAAATGAAGAGTTCACTACGTTTCCGCACTAGAGTGTAATACTTCTTGTACTTTGTCTTCGTACACGGTCACACAGCGACCCAAAGAAAGCGAGTTTGGCGAATTATTATATTAATAGCTGTTTGAATGTAGAAGCAAGATGCACTTGTAGACTTTCTTTCTGGCGAGTCATGCTGATTTAGCATCTGGAAACGTTACCCGCATGTCAAAGCAACTCTCATCCATTCGTTCGTTCCGCATTGGATGTTGCGCATTCACGGTGTTTTGCAGATGAATGACTTCACTTGCAGCCATGGTCGAATCCGTGCACTGCAATAATAATTTCTTTTATTTCTGTCACTATAAAACAAACAGTTAATCAATAATATCGGAATACGGAACACCGTAATCAAATACAGGTTTCTCCATTTCGGATGTATTTCAAAATGCCTAATTGTTATTCACGTTTATTTGCAGTAGGCCCCACATTGACCCACAGAACACTTGGTTCAGCGCGCCGAACCGCTATTTTGGCCGAACTCGGCTTTGTCTCGCCATCTTGTGGCCGTTGCTCTCACGACGAGTGCGAGCACACGTGCCGATACCGCCTGATGGCACTGCTAGCGCATCATTCCATCGAAAGCATGATCGAAAGGGATCAGCAACGCTACTCGTACGACAGAATCTCCGTTAACGCCGTCATTTCTATCGTTCGTTTTTGTCTCATGTGGAGATGCTTTCGCATACAGGTTACTCGGCCTGTGATTTTTCTGTCCGGCATCGGACAAACGCGGAAAAATGCGGACACATGCGGCTACGTTTGCCAAGCAGTGAAAATTTCGGGAGCTTTGGCGCAGCTGTAAAGGACCTGTTTAGTCTTCTTCGCAAGCGCCTCGTAGCACATTGTGAAGTGTCATTTACAGACGTTCGCATGCTTGTTCAAGACATAAAAGAGAAAGAAAAGGAATAAAACGACAGAGATCATTAAACGAGGGTTTTTCAAAAGTTCATGCTTGATGAGGCAGATGCGAATTCCGAGTAGCTTGCCATCAGTTCGCTTCATGCTACGTACATTAGGGTGATGTAATGCAGCCGTGGGTTCCAAGCAACAATGGCGGTCACCACTCGAGTACACAGATTATTCTGAGGCTCCGGTCCCCATATCACCTAAAGAAACATATAAAGGTTAGTCATGCATGGGTTCACTTTTGAAACAGAGCTTCCTAGCTGGGTTGTCCTCGCAGAAGAATCGCCGCAAGAATTGCGAAGATTTTGCGAACAAACTTTGGCATCAAGTCCGTCACTTCCTGCTCGTCCTTTGCGTCTAAACTGCATCCCAGACGAGCTGACAATTACAGGGAAGTGGCACTGCGAAGCTCCACACACCGGCATAGCCTTCAGCCCGAGTGGCTGATTAATGAAGGAGCATCCCATGTGCTACCATTTTCATTTCGTTTTCAGTTTCATCGGCATGGTGCACAGCGCAGAAAAATGAGAACAAATACGAGAGATGTGCGCAACACTTGTCTCTGTCCTCGTTTTTCTCCTCTGTGCACAATGCCGATTTCTTGTCATCAACTCGCCTATAGCTACCACTTTTTTCAGTTTCTTCTCTTTCCCGGCCACTGGATGCAGCTGTTCAAGAGCAAAGAACGTGAATAATTACGCGCAAGCAAACAAAAAGAACAGCTAGTATGTCTCTGCTGTGGCTGTTCCAGTGGTAAAGCAACATCAAAATATTTCGCAGGTTTTCCGAGAAGAATACAGACGTACGCTAATGATTTCATTTGCCCTTTCGTGTGCCCGACTGACGTACGTGTATGGATACGCTATGTTTCGTTAGCGCTGCATGTCCTCGTATAACTGATGTATACTGAAGATATTTGTAGGCCGACGCTCTCGCTCTCTCTCTCCCTACACTCCCCCCCCCCACACACACACACATATATATATATATATATATATATATATATATATATATATATATATATATATATATATATATATATATATATATTCAATGCAGGTTTCTATTCCCACCCTAAGAGCACACCTCTATGTCCATTCCTCCCTCTGATACAAAAGATGAACTGCAATACAGAAATAAATGCGTAAAACCAACTAATTTTGCAGGGGAAATTTTCCCGGCGGTGATGGGCTTCGAAAACAACTTTAATATCAGAAGCAATGAATCTTACGTTCCGTGATTAACACCTGCCCTTTGTCTGGGTTACAGAGACCAAAATTTACAAACACACATTTAAAAATTAAGTCAGACGTATTCTTCACAGGCCAAATGCTCGAAACCAGTCCAAAATGTCACCATACCATTCGTGTATCTAGTGAGTTCGAATCACTTGTTCCAGTGAAATGTTTCTTGCTGTTCGTGGTTGTTCAGCATTCCCATCTTTCACCCCTGCTTTACATAGAAGAGTTAATAAAAATGAGGAGCGTAGGGTAAAATTCTGTTTGTCAAGGAACGTAACCGATATCAACAGAGTTATACTAAGTGATGTTTCAATGTTTGCTTCAGGATATCTCAGAATGCAGCTTTTCACCACTCAATAAAACGATGATCGATAGCTTGCGGCTCATTGTACAAAGTTGTTTTCTGGCAAGAGGACAAAGTACCTTTTATTCTTTTGTCATGTACTCACAGGATGCGTAGACGTGTGTAGATCAAAAGAAGAGAGTCTACGTTCGTGGAGACACACACATTTTTATCGCAATTTTATAGGTCAGACGACCGTGTGTTTGCAAACGTAGTTTGATATCGCTTCATAGCAAAACAGGCATCATGAACATATTTCACTAACTCCTTGCGGCTTGAAGTAAATAAATCGGTCACAAGAATGGGAATCTTTCATGATACCACTACACCAGCGGCGCCACGTTTCGCCGCGGGTAATGCCGAAAACCTGCAGAATAAACTCAGAAGGAACAAAGCAAAAAAAAAAAAAAAAACTGCGCCGCCCGAGAATCGAACCCGGGTCGCAAGAATGGGAATCTTGCATGATACCAATACACCAGCTGCGCTTTTTTTTTATTTCCTGTTTTTCTCACAAAATACACATTGAACAAGAATTCATGTCTCTGAATTCATCATTGGAACACACACTTTTTCTGTACATTCTAAAAAACAGGACTTACAACTTGTCCTGTGCTGTAGTGTTAGTAATAATTCACTGTTAGTAATTTATCCATCACAGGTAACCAATCAGGTGGCTCTGGAAGTTCACGCAATACACTTCTCACGTACAACAGATATTCATGTAGGTATACCTTAGCCGGTTTTACGTCTTCGTGTTCATTTCTTATATCCATTCGAGTTTTCCATACGCTGTGCATAGTTATCAGCATTATCAGGTCACATGGCACGCCGCCCTCGGTTTCTTCACATGGCAAGTAGCGAATTCCAAAAGGCGCGAGCTGAAAGTCTTTCTTTATCGTCCTTTGAAGGACGTCCCACAAGAACACAGAATCGGAGCACTCCAGAAATGTGTGTTCAATTGTTTCAGCCTTCTTACATATCATACAATTAACGCCCCATGGAAAATAAAACCCTTTGTCTTTCAGCCATGGTTTAACCGGGAACGTACCAGTGTGTAACATAAAAAAGAATGTCTTAGTTGATGATCTGATAGGCATTTTATTCACTCTTTTAAGCACGTCCCTTTCTCGTGCTAATACGTATATTGCACGGTATAAAGGTACAGGGCACATAATATCAACTAAATCCTTATACAGTTGTTTCTTTGTTACCAAGGACAAATAATCAAAAGAAAAATGCACTACAAGGAACTGAAAGGCATACACAACCCTTCACTGCTCTCCGCTGCGCTCCGTGCATCCCCTATAGCCTCCACTATACTCTTTTCATTTTCACAAAATATCGCGAAATCATCAGCGTACGCTAGGAGTTTTGCTTCCTTTGACAAAAACTGATACCCTGTTATTTTTGTATTATTCAACACTTTCAAACAGAAGGGTTTTAAGTAGATTGCAAACAAGAGAGCTGAGCAAGGGCAACCTTGACGCACGCTAGATTTCACAGCTATGTCCGGGGTAAGTTTTTTGTTAATTACTAGTTTGGTAGAGCAATTCTTGTATGCCCTTTTTACTCCATCTTTTATTACAGTCCCCACACTGACGTGATCCAGTATCGCAAATAGTATTTCGCGGCTTACTCTGTCAAATGCTTTTTTAAGTCTAATTGTATCATTGCTATTCGTCCATAGGACGCATCACAACACTCCAAAATTGTTCTTGCCGTATGAATATTAGTGAAGATGCTCCTACCTTTTATGCCACAAGTTTGGTGTGAACCAACAACGCTCGTAATCACTGTTTGAAGTCTTTTGGCCAAAACCTTCATAAATACCCTGTAGTCTACATTCGTGAGGCTTATAGGCCTATAGTTTTCCACCGATTGCAACTTCTCAGCATCATCATTCTTCGGGATGAGTATAACGTGACTTGCTCTAAACGATGGAGGCAATCGTTTTACATCGTATGCTTCTATTCAAACGCGGCGTAATATCTCTGACATTTCCGTCTTGAAAGTTTTATAAAAACCGGCCCCTATGCCATCAGGTCCAGGCGACTTGCCCGTCTGAAGGTCATCAATTGCTTGCCCAACTTATTCTATCGTTATCGGCGTCTCAAGACTTTCCCTTACGTCATCATCCAGCTTTGGCATCAGTGATAAAAACTCTCTCATATATTCATCTTGCACTTCCATTTCTATCCCCAGTAATGTTCGATATCTTTCAAGGAATGCCTTTTTCAATAAAATCCTGCTCCGTAGATAGCACACCTTCATAGCGTATTTCTTTAATCTCATTTCTCTTTGCATAACGCTTTTCTTCTGCAAGCGCACGATTTGTGGGCACTTCGCCCATCATGAAGCGTTCCGCACGTCCTCTTATCACTGCACCTATATATCGTTCTTCGGCGATGCGTTCCATCTGTCATTTAACATCTTTGATTTCTTTACTGAATAATCCGGGTATTGTGCTATCGGCATTTAGTAAGTAATCGAGCGTACACTGTAATTCTTTCTCTTTTTGTTTTTCCTTATATCGTACGATTCCTGCTCTCTCGATAGCATACATTTTAACATCATTTTTAAATTGCTCCCAAACGGCTATAATGCTCGTGTTCTCATTGGAGAGAGCGTCCTTAGCTTTCTGGCTCACAACTTTCACGAAGGTCTCATCTTTCAAGAGTTTTTCGTTTAACATCCATAATTCCCAGTTAAACTTCATATTTTTCTTTTTTCTGCCAGTTTCGACCATGACTAGACTGTGGTCGCTGTAGCTGACATGCTTCACAGTGTAATTCGCGCATAAAGGTACGATATGTTCAGCCACATAAATGCGGTCCAGTCTAGCATGGCTTTGTTGCTGGAAATGCGTAAACTGCACATAGTTGCTACGGAGAACATCACC
Source organism: Hyalomma asiaticum (assembly GCA_013339685.2). Classification (NCBI taxonomy): domain Eukaryota; kingdom Metazoa; phylum Arthropoda; class Arachnida; order Ixodida; family Ixodidae; genus Hyalomma; species Hyalomma asiaticum. The sequence goes on from JABSTT010004756.1 coordinate 12,918, forward strand.
AACGTCTACTAATGCACACTCTTCAGCTATTTCACTAAGCCGCAGGGCACTTCTATCACGTACTGGTACACCCTTAACACTATCCTCAGGCATACAGACACAATTGAAATCGCCAAGCAAAACAACTCTGTCGCATTTTAAGAACGTGGCTACATAATCAAAAAAACACTTTCTATGGGACGTAACGTTTGGCGCGCACACACAAACAATTCGCCATTTTTCCCGAAATACAGACAGGTCATAGAGTACTAATCACCCGTCAGAAGTCACGACCCTTTCTACAATTATACTAATAGAACGCTTTAAAAATAGAATGCACCCTCCAGACCTCCCGACGGCATGGCACACACATACGTCATAATTAGCATTAAACATATTTACCATGCGATCCGCTTGCTGCTCACTCTCAATCTTCGATTCTTGCAGGACTAATATATCTATTTCATCTTCGATGAGTAATCTCTTTACCTGCGCTTGCCTTTTTTTCGCTGTTAAGCCTTTAAGCCTCGTATATTCAAAGTGGCTCTCTTTAGTGCAATTGCCGAATTCGAAGAACCAGAGAGTGATGAGACAAGCCCGCCACATCACGACTCGTTCATATTGCTGGGTAACAGACTCACATCTAGCCGCTCTTCTTGAAGTGGCCTAGCCATCTCTGGCCAAGCAAAGGCGTCTCCTCTTCCGACGCACATCTTTAAGTTTTAAGCTCTGCACGTCTGCCCCCAGGTCAGTCGGGAAGTCTCAGGAATCCACGTACCCGCTAAGGCGGATGGATATGCTGGCGTTGTCTTCTCCTGGTTGTGTCGCCCTCCTATCAGGCGGCACCTTGGGTTGTATCTTGAGGGTCGGACGTGTGGTGAACTGCGTCTTTGGGAGTGGTTCGCCAGCAGAAGCTTCCGGCTTGCCGTTTTCTTCGGATACTTCAAGCGGTCTCCTTACGACCGCTAGAGTAGCACTTTCTTCGCATTCCATGTCAAGGCCTTCCTTAGCTGGTCCGCCCGCACAGGCCTCTGTGGTAGCCTGGATAATGTTTTCCATCTTGGTATCTTTCTCCCTTGCATCAGGTGCCTTTATGCTGGCAGCGAGTACAGCTGCACCGTCGTCTTTTTCCCCGGACTCAGTGGAAGCTTCAGTCTGCTGCTTTCCCATAGTTTTCGCCGAGTACACGACACCCTTAGCGGTCGCCTCCGCGTCAGCCTGGTCCATGTAGTGTTCTTCCATGGCTTCACTTCCTCCGGAGCCCGTCACGTTAGCGTAGCTGCGCACGCACTGGGTCTCGTCGTGACCGAAGCGACGGCAGAGCCCGCAGCGTGGTACTCGGCACTCGCGCCGTATGTGTCCGGTGCCGCGGCACCGGAGGCAGAGCGGTGGTCTGCCTGGGACGTCCACGAGTGCGTGGTCTTCTCCAACGCGAAGTTGATGCGGCATGTCTTCCACGGTGTATCCCGCCTTCAAGCGCAAAGACACCAGACGCGTGTGAGACCCTTTGTTCGCACAGCCTTGCACACGCCATTTCTCCCGGGAAATTTCGGTCACAGAACCGAAGAGCAAGAGGGCGGTTCTCACAACTTCATCCAGGGTTGTGTGCAAAAGCCAGTATAGCTTCATCCTGATATCTTGATTACAGGGATCTATCACGACACACTTGTGATCTTTAACGCTTAAGGATTTGGTGGACAGCCTCTTCTTTTTCCCGTTTTCATCCTTGAACGTCATCGCCCATACGTGATGCATTTGATAGGCACCTAGGGCGATCACTTCCGGCATAAGCTGCAGGCGGCTTAAAGCATCCCGGAAATGCTCAACTCGATAAGGTAGTGCCTTCTCGTCAGCGTGTAAAAGAAAAAACGGCTGTTGTTACGGTCGTACCTGTAGGCAGTTGTGGCAAAATAAGCTGGTATTCCTGCGTCGGTGTATCCATGAACCTGGTACCGCGACACAGCTGGGCCGCTAAATCCGCCCCTTTCGAGGAGCACGACATTCCGCGTCCGTTCACTATGGTGGCCGGAAGTGGAATCCACTACACCAGCGCCGCCACATTTCGCCGCGGGTAATGCCGAAAACCTGTAGAATAAACTCAGAAGGAACAAAGCAAGAAAAAAAAAAAAACAGCGCCGCCCGGGAATCGAACCCGGGTCGCAAGAATGGGAATCTTGCATGATACCACTACACCAGCGGCGCCTTTTTTTTTTCTTTATTTTCTGTTTTTCTCACAAAATACACATTGGACAAAAATTCATGGCTCTGAATTCATCATTGGGACACACACTCTTTTCTGTACATTCTAAAACCAGGAGTAAGTAAGTACTTACTTACTAAAACAGGACTTACAACTTGTCCTGCGCTGTAGTGTTAGTAATACTTCGCCGTTAGTAATTTATCCATCACAGGTAACCAATCAGGTGGCTCAGGAAGTTCACGCAATACACTTCTCACGTACAACAGATATTCATGTAGGTATACCTTAGCCGGTTTTGCGTCTTCGTGTTCATTTCTTATATCCATTCGAGTTTTCCATACACTGTGCATAGTTATCAGCATTATCAGGTCACATGGCACGCCCTCGGTTTCTTCACATGGCAAGTAGCGAATTCCAAAAGGCGTGAGCTGAAAGTCTTTCTTTATCGTCCTTTGAAGGACGTCCCACAAGAACACAGAATCGGAGCAGTCCAGAAAGATGTGTTCAATTGTTTCAGCCTTCCTACATATCATACAGTTAACGCCCCATGGAAAATAAAACCCTTTGTCTTTCAGCCATGGTTTAACCGGGAGCGTGCCAGTGTGTAACATAAAAAAGAATGTCTTAGTTGATGATCTGATAGGCATTCTATTCACTCTTTTAAGCACGTCCCTTTCTCGTCCTAATACATATATTGCACGGTATAAAGGTACAGGGCACATAATATCAACTAAATCCTTGTACAGTTGTTTCTTTGTTACCAAGGACAAATAATCAAAAGAAAAATGCACTACTAGGAACTGAAAAGCATACACAACTTCTTTTAAAAAACCTTTCAATGCTCTCCGCTGCGAGCTGTATGCCGATACAATGTAGCCTGGTAACTCGTCGCGCAGTCGTACTTGTATAACAGCGCTTAGGAACCCATCACTTTGATCTCTCAGATAAAAGAAACGCAAAACAATCTGTTTTAGGAACAAATGCGACAAACCAAGTCCCCCTTTCTTTACCTTGCGGAAAAGATTAAGTCTGCTAGTACGTTCCCAAGTAGATCTCCATATAAATACGGCAAATATTCGATGCAACTTTTGTACACACACTCGCGACATAGATAATACCTGCAGCATATAAAACACTTTCGCAACAAGAAACACATTGCAAACCGCAGCGCGCGCAAACATGGAAAGCTCACACCCACCCATTTAGTCGTTTTGGTCCTACCCCCGTATTCATAAACGCTCCTCGACTCGACCCTTCACTCGAAACGCTTCTTGAGGGCGGTTTTCCAATTCACAGATCGCCCTCCACTCGAAGCGTTCCTCGACTGGAGGAAATCTCGAGCGTTTTACTCGAGATAGTCGAGGTAGGGCCAGAGCTACATTGAACATTTCCTTGAGTGAAGTATCATGGCGGATAACGCTTCGTTTGTCGACTATGTGCTCCGCGTTGGCGAGCTGTTTGACGACGTAGAAAACTGCGTAGGCATACCACGACGACGGTTGAGGGACCGGATAAATCCAATGGATCACTACACCGACAGCGAATTTCTGGCGCGCTACCGCTTCACGAAGTGCAGCGTGAAGAAGCTGCTTGACTGCTTGCCCCTTGACGAGAGCTGCAGCAACCGTGGCCACCCTCTTCCACCAATGACGCAGCTTCTGATTGCGCTGCGCTTTTATCGAGCAGGCACGTTTCAAGTAGTGGCGGGCGACCTCTCAGCCGACAGTGAGCCGCATCATCGAACGTGTGTCGCGGGTGATCGCGAAGCATTTATTCCCAGCCGTCGTGAAGTTCCCCGTAACCGATGACGGGTTCCGTGAGACGATGGTCGAATTCCACCGAATTGCCAAGTTCTCCGGGGTGACAGGGTGCATAGACTGCACCCTCATCCGTATAAAAGCACCACATCCGTATAAAAGTTTCTCCCAGGCACTGTCCTTAGTGCGCTTGGACGCGTTGTCGGTGTTTCCGTTTTCAATTACCCATCTGTGGCGCGTGACCGAATTGCACAGTAATTCGCACTCTTCGCGCGTGTAAACGAACCTCCGTGCGGTCGTATTACCGCCGTCGCGCGTGACGCTCTCGTCCGTGCTCATGTCGCCGTCTGTCAGGGCAAGCAGGACGCCACGAGAGAGAGAGAGAGAGCTCTTTATCGAAAGGCAGAGAATTTAGCCGGCGTTGAAATGTCGCTGACATGCTACTCTGCGTGGCGAGGGAGTTTGGGGAGCGAAACAAGTGCAAGAGACAGTGAAAAAGAAAAGAGAAAAGAAGTTGGGCTTTGTGTTTCTGACTATGATGCCTAATTGCGTCCAAAGATAGTTAACGTTTTCGCCAACCCGCAGTTATGTGATAGGGTGTGTTGCATGATGGGTGAGTGATGGTGACGACGGAGATAAAGTTAAAGTCTATCGAGTTGACCTATACTTTTTAAATATGTAAACAAAAAGTCCATCGCACGTCTCTGTTGTGTGGGGCAAGCTAGAGGGCCTGAAACACACTGAGGTGATAAAGGGAGCTGTGTAAGTGACTGCATGCAATGTTCATGGAGCGCACGCTCATCAATGTTCGCTCTGCATTCAAATAAAATATATTCTATGGTTTCAGTAGAGCCACAGTTGCTGCAGTGCGGGCTTGTCTCCTGACGGAAGGGGTACCGTAAGTCGTTTGAATATGCAATGTTCAGCCGTAGTCGATGATACAAAGTTTCCAAATGTCGAGGAATGTTGGACTGTAGTTTTGATTTGGGATATGGGTCGACTGAGTATAAGAAACTTCCATAGCCGGTTCCTTTATTCGTAAGCGAATCGTTTAGCCATATGGGAAGCATCAGATTTGGTGAAACAGATTCGCTTATAGTTTTGATATCGAAGACCGTTACGTGCTGCTTCGTCGGCTTTTTCGTTGGGCAGAATGCCGCAGTGAGCTGGTATCCACTGAAATGTAATGCAGTGTCCTGCGGTAAAAGCCAGGTGGTGTGAATAGGCAATGTCGGCAGAAACGGGTTGATTAGTTTTCTTCACGTAGTTGTACAACGTTTGCAGCGCTCCTTTGGAGTCGGTACGCCACGATGCAACAAGCAGCTTGCACAGCGCACCGCGGAAAATCAAGATAAAATCTGGCGCACGCACACAATACGCGAACAACAGTCGCACATCCGGACCTGTCCACGCATGCTATCCCAGCGGATTCGGCTCTGGCGTGGCTTGGATGAACGTAGCATCGCCTGCTGTCGAAACTAGCTGATAATGTTTCAAATTTCACTTATAACTTCCAATGCAACATGTATTTAATAATAGGTGATAATTTTTAAATCGTTGGCTAGCATTTCAACCGAAAATTCTCGTACTTATCGTAGTATTGGGCTGTACACCCTCGCTACTAGACGCGTCTTTCGTAACTCAAGTGAAGGAATGTTTCTCGAGCAGCCTCTTGGCGGAGGAGCGCTCGAGTGGCGTTCTTGAAACCAAGCGGCTTCTTGAGGGGAGGAAGGCGCTGCGCCTCGACTCGGTAAAGTCGAGGAGGAGCGTTGAGTGAAGGTGCGTTTGTGAATACGGGGGTAATCTCTTCAGTTTCGGCGGCCCATTGCTCGGTGGTTTCCTGATAATATTGCAGAGGAACGCCGAGATACTTGGACGGCATATTTGTAAATTTGATCCCTTGCATTTGTGCTGGTTTTGCACTCCATTCACCGTGCCAGAAACCTAGACACTTGTGCCAACTAATCGCACTTCCTGTGAGTCTACAAAAGGTTCGTGCATCCCCTATAGCCTCCACTATACTCTTCTCATTTTCACAAAATATCGCGATATCATCAGCGTACGCTAGGACTTTTACTTCCGTTGACAAAAACTGATACCCTGTTATTTTTGTATTATTCAACACTTTCAAACACAAGGGTTCTAAGTAGATTGCAAACAACAGAGCTGAGCAAGGGCAGCCTTGACGCACGCTAGATTTCACAGCTATGTCCGGGGTAAGTCTTCTGTTAATTACTAGTCTGGTAGAGCAATTCTTGTATGCCATTTTCACTCCATCTCTTATTACAGTCCCCACACTAACGCGATCCAGTATCGCAAATAGTATTTCTTGACTTACTCTGTCAAATGCTTTTTCTAAGTCTAATTGTATCATTGCTATTCGTCCATAGGACGCATCACAACACTCCAAAATTGTTCTTGCCGTATGAATATTAGTGAAGATGCTCCTACCTTTTATTCCACAAGTTTGGTGTGGACCAACAACGCTCGTGATCACTGTTTGAAGTCTTCTGGCCAAAACCTTCATAAATACCTTGTAGTCTACATTCGTGAGACTTATAGGCCTATAGTTTTCCACCGACTGCAACTTCTCAGCATCATCATTCTTCGGGATGAGTATAACGTGACTTGCTCTAAACGATGGAGGCAATTCCTTTAGATCGTATGCTTCTATTAACACGCGGTGTAGTATCTCCGATATTTCAGTCTTGAAAGTTTTATAAAATCCTGCCCCTATGCCATCGGGCCCAGGCGACTTACCTGTCCGAAGGTCATCAATTGCTTGCCCAACTGCTTCTATCGTTATCGGCGTCTCAAGACTTTCCCTAACGTCATCATCCAGCGTTGGCATCAGTGATAAAAACTCTCTTATATATTCATCTTGCACTTCCATTTCTATACCCAATAATGTTCGATATCTTTCTAGGAATGCGTTTTCGATAAAATCCTGCTCTGTTGATAGCACACCCTCATAGCGTATTTCTTTAATCTCATTTCTCATTGCATAACGCTTTTCCTCTGCAAGCGCACGTTTTGTGGGCACTTCGCCCATCATGAAGCGTTCCGCACGTCCTCTTATCACTGCACCCATATATCGTTCTTCAGCGATGCGTTCCATCTGTCTTTTAACATCTTTGATTTCTTTACTGAATAATCCGGGTATTGTGCTGTCGGCATTTAGTAAGTAATCGAGCGTACACTGTAATTCTTTCTCTTTTGTTTTTCCTTATATCGTACGATTCCTGCTCTCTCGATCGCATACATTTTGACATCATTTTTAAATTGCTCCCAAACGGCTATAATGCTCGTGTTCTCAATGGAGAGAGCGTCCCTAGCTTTCTGGCTCACAACTTTCACGAAGGTCTCATCTTTCAAGAGTTTTTCGTTTAACTTCCATAATTCCCAGTTAAACTTCATATTTTTCTTTGTTCTGCCAATTTCGACCGTGACTAGACTGTGGTCGCTGTAGCTGACATGCTTCACAGCATAATTCGCGCATAAAGGTACGATATTTTCAGCCACATAAATGCGGTCCAGTCTAGCATGGCTTTGTTGCTGAAAATGCGTAAACTGCACATAGTTGCTACGGAGAACATCACCAACGTCTACTAATGCACACTCTTCAGCTATTTCACTAAGCCGCAGGGCACTTTTATCACGTACTGGTACACCCTTAACACTATCCTCAGGCATACAGACACAATTGAAATCGCCAAGCAAAATAACGACTCTGTGGCATTTTAAGAAGGTGGCTACATAATAAAAAAAAACACTTTCTATGGGACGCAACGTTTGGCGCGTACACACAAACAATTCGCCATTTTTCCCCAAATACAGACATGTCACAGAGTACTAATCGTCCGTCGTCAGAAGTCACGACCCTCTCTACAATTATACTGCTAGAACGTTTTAAAAATAGAATGCACCCTCCAGACCTCCCACGGCATGGCACACACATACGTCATAATTAGCATTAAACATATTTACCATGCGGTCCGCTTGCTCCTCACTCTCAATCTTCGATTCTTGCAGGGCTAATATGTCTATTTCATCTTCGATGAGTATTCTCTTTATCTGCGCTTGCCTTTTTATCGCTGTTAAGCCTCGTATATTCAACGTGGCTATCTTTAGTGCAATTGCCGAATTCGAAGAGCCAGAGAGTGATGAGACAAGCCCCCCACATCGCGACTCGTACATATTGCCGGGTGACAGACTCACATCTAGCCGCTCTTCTT
>JABSTT010004757.1:0-21105 GCA_013339685.2 Hyalomma asiaticum
CAGGAGTAATATTAATTGTAGCAAACATGCACCTGCTAAGTGAGCGTCTCCCGTGGGCAGCGCGTGCTGGTGCGAAGGGCTTTATACGTTGTGTGTGTCATGCAGGTTCTATTGTGGATATTGCTTAGATGGAGACAAAGCCTCAAATCAGGAACAGCGAAGCCATTTTTTGTACACAACAACAAAAACCAATAACAGACTAATATGGAGTTTAAGATAAAAACAGGAAGGGAAAAACGAAAGAAGTAACCAAAACAGAGATAAGTTAATAATATGTCCACAATAAAGCGAGCGGCGACTGGCTAAACGGCGAAGGTTCAGCGGACCGTTGAAAAGGAAGGAAAAACACTTCACCAGCTGTGGCGACGCTTGAGTGGAGTGGAGCGGTGGAGTCGCTGGCAGGTGGTTGCGTTGGCGGAGAGGCTGCTCGCCGAGTGGACGAGCAGACGGGTCGGCGCACGGTTGTAGAAGGCGGCGAGGCTGCTCGCCGAGTGGACAAGCAGACGAGTTGGCGCGCGGTTGTAGAAGGCGGCGCCCTCAGGCACAACCGGTCGGTGGCCTCCCTGCGCACATACACAGCGTGGAGGATGGCGGTATGCGCTTGGGCTCGTCCCGTGGCTGACACTCGGCAGTAGAACTCCGATAGCCACCCGAGGTGGCGAAGCTTGCTTCTCGCAGTCGGTCAGCTGCCCGGACCGTCGGGGCGTCTCTTCCCCACGATCACCTGCTCCCGAGGACGTCTGGAAGCTTGGACACTGTCGGGCCCTTCGTGCTCGAGTCCGCAACCCGACGACACGGACGCTGACACCAGCGTCCCTTCCTTCGAGTTCTCAGAGTCCGACTGCCGCCTTCCCCTCTTCGTTATCGTCTTTGCCTTGGTTTGCTACGTGTTCTCTTTGAATTGGTCGTAGCCGGTATTCTTCTCCGCGCGCACGTGCCATGTCCCGCCGACGTCTTCCTTTTTCATGCGCCGCACGTGTCCGTTGCGCGGTGTCTCGCTCGCGTCACGCCACCGCGTTTGCGTCACTGGCGACACCAGCACCACCACACAGTATCGAGCACACCGCACATGCACAGGTAGCGCACTCACTCATCACAGTGTGTCACAAAGCTACACATACAAAGCTAGGGGAGGCCGCTAAATGAACAAACAGAAGATGAGCGCGAACTATCAAGTGAAGCACGCACGAAACGAACGCACAGATATACACTGAACGAGCGCGAATAAGCTGTCACAATGGATACTCTCAGTTTGAACAGCGCTCCTGTTGCAAAGGCGGCCGAAGCAGCGAAGGCAACTAGCGTGCTTCAAGTGTCGAGCTGTGACACTTGATAGTTCGCACTCATCTTCTGTTTGTTCGTTTAGCGGCGTCCCTTGAGCTCGAGTGACTTCCGTTCGTTCCCGTAACATCAGCGCGGACATCATGGTGAAAGCTCGAAACATCCCTCTTCCTCTCACCACGAGACAACAGAGCGACCAGACAGCGGAAGGGCAAGGCCCTGCGCAAATATTCGAAGAAGCGAGCGAGCTGGCCGACGACTTTTAAAGGGGCACTGACACCAAAATTTCGCTGCTAAGGTACCCTGCGGGATCAATTTTCGTGGACATACAGATGCCATCTACCAAATCTCAATGGCGAACACAGCTCCGAAGGTAATTTAAATGAATATTGAAGTTCGCATGCGGAATCGAACGCTAGACGCCGCACATCGCGACATCGACAACAGCAAAGGTGACCTGAAGGGGACCCCCAACTTCCGCGACGTCACCACGGCATCCGAGCTCCGAGCAAGCATCTATTTGTCGTACATCCCACCTTTTGTTATCAGCTTCTAGGTACCTAGGGACAGAATGTATAGGGATTTTCGACAGTAGCGCCGTCACTTGTTGGCGGGTTTTTTTGCATGCCGCCTAAACCGACCGAACCACCGAGTCAGGTGTTCTCTGACCAAGTACCGAGACCGAGCGACCGAGAAGACACGCGGCCGTGCCGCCGTGCCATGGAGCGTGCACATCTCGGAACACGGCTCCAGTGCTTGTGCGTTTCGTCAACGCAGTCCGGTGCCCCGTAGCGAGTTCGCCTTATCTGTGAACATCGAGGGCGAAGATTAGAGAGTTTTAGTGCAGCTTAAGTTGCGCCCCACTAAACGCTAAAATTTAGCGGGGTCAGACTGCGCATGCGTCCGCACGCTATTCCGGCTTTGCGTTTAGCGATTGTGCTGCCTTTCCACGTAACTCTAGCCGAGTTACAAGTAGGTCCCGTGCCGATCCCATGCCTATCGCGCGTGTCTAGAGCGGCCGTGCTGACCGCGCGTCGTACAGCTTCATTGGGGCTCTGACAGCCTAGGTAGCGAGCTTTGGTTACCCTTGCCTATTTTGCCGTGGCCACCTTTGACAGATCGACGACTTCGTACGACACGTAAGTAATAATACCCGTTATTCGGAGCTTTGCGCTGTTACGTGCTGTCGCATGTAATAGCCAGAATTTTCATTTGTGACACCTGCAGTAGATAAGTAAAGCATGCAAAATTTACATTTGTGGGACGAACTTGACGAGAGCTACATACATATTGAATTCAGTTGCACATTGAGTCTTTCATGTATGTGCCCCTTTTGTAGATGTAGTTTTCATCATGCAGTTTTTGCTCTTTGTCCCACAAATGTTGCATCGACTAGCCCAACGATTCATGCTCCTACGTGCAAGAGTGGCCCGACAAATTGGAATCCTTGTTGCAGAAGATTGCATTTTCAGCACACATACCACTGCATGCTTGTTTTGGGGGCATTGTAAATCAGGCTGCAAATTCTGTTAATGGTAAATGTAGCTCTGTGCTTCTCTTTATTTCAGGATTTCCCATATAGAGAGAAAATGGAAGGGCAGACCCAACGGGCAGCAGTTGTACAGCTTCAAGAAAGTGGCAATGTACACCAGGGGCTGTTAATCGTCTTTATTACCAGCACTTTGGAAAATATATGCTCCCGTTATCATTGGTAGTGGTGAAAGAAGAGGCGCCTTCAAAATAAGCCACTGCTGCAAGAGACAAAGGTGGCAGGGTTTGAGTGACATTTGTACCAAAGTTCATGGTGATGGCTTCTGTTAATTTCCTTCATTTATATTTCATACCACTTCTGGCTACAGCACAGCACCGTGTTAGCGAACACTGACTAAACATGTACTGCTGCACCTACTAACTTATCCATCAGCATTACCATGAAACCCGAGACTTTCTTCACATGTGGCAGTGCCCTTCCAAAGTGACACAGCGTGTGTTAAAACGCACTTGCTCAAAACGACACTGTAGTTTTCTAGTTGTGTACAGGGGTATAACACAATTAGTACAATCTGCATGTATCCACTGTACCTTGAAAATCTTAAAGCATATGTGCCGTTGCTGTCCAAGGATGTCAATAAGAGTTTGATTTGTCTTTGACAGCCATTCAGTCTTATTTAATGTCTTCAAAAGTTTGTACTAGTTGTATTGCCAGCATCTGAGCAGCGAATTGCCCCATAGTCATGCTGTCTCCCTCTGCTCGTGTCAGGAGCGAGCAGGAAACTTTACGTGAGCCGTCCTCCACTTTTCGTCATTATCTGTGACTAGTACTGCAGTGTGTTGGAAAAGATACTGCAGAAGTGGGGGGGACCTTCCGGGTAGAAATGAGCAATGCCTTTAAATATTGCCACAACTATATTGCCATGCACGTGTACAGGGCCTTGCTCATATTAAAGCAATACGGATATTATAGCCATACGAAAAGACGAAGGTGTTGACATGGCCATGGTGGAAGCACACTAATGCAGTTAAATGCAACAGAGGATTAAATTTGTGCATGAGACCTTGCAAATACTGGATAATTGATAAGATGGTTTTGGACAATGTGTGTGGCATGAAGGAATACCAGTGCCTTGAGTGTGATAATCTAATAAATCGGTAGAGAATACCAGACAGCAACCAAAATGCAACATCTTTACCATTTTCTCATTGAGCCCCTCAACAGGCCTGGCCATTTTGAGGTGACAAGTACATGGCACATTCGTGTTCATATCTGCCTAGAACTCCATCGTTACATGCTGTGGAAGGTGCTCAAATTCCAGAGTGAGTGCTGTTTACCCTCCCCTTGCAAGTGTCATGCACCAAATGGTGGACGATGATGCCACGCACCGTGCGCAGCACGCCATGTCACCACAATGCGCCTGTGTCGCTACAAACCGTCACACTTGTTCAGATCATGCAGTGGCTGCTCGAATCAGTTGGGAGGCACCTGGCTTCTTGGAGAGGATGACCAACTGTGGGCACAGTAGCAAGCACACTTCGTCTTTTTTGTCCCTTGCTTCGCCACACAGCATTGCCACGTGTCGTATTGACGTGATTCGCCTCCCAATATCCTGGTGTAGTGCCGCATCAAACATTTTTACCTCTGATAATAATGATCCAATTTAAAAAGTTTTTGCAGTAGGTACCTCCCCCCCTTCTTCCTCCCCCCCAATGGGGCACGTAAGAAACCCCAGCGTACAAACTGAAATGTGCCGTGCAAACTAAAAGATGTGTGCTGCTGCATCGTCAGTGCATATACGTGTTGCAATATTCTTGTACCACTTGAGTTTTTTTCAAGGAATGGCTTCGCTGTTATTTCATGCATCCAGACTTCCTGTCATCTGCACGATTACATTTTATAAAACCTAGCCCTGAAAGGCTCCTACTTGCAATTGCTAAGCTTTTTCACAAATTGCCCGACTTCATATGGAAGCCTTACTGCCCTGTGAAGCATTGCCACCCTACACTGCAAGGAAGCCCATGGTAGAAGCAAATATGGATATAACACGGAAAGTGATGAGACTGTGTTCTGCTCAGCGAACGCACATTTGCTACTTCTGTGCACAAAAGCCGAAATTTGGCCACACCATGAGATGTCACAACTTTCAAGTTGCGCTTTCCAACACTGGCACTGTGGCAAAGCCAGAAGTAACGTTTCGTCTTATACTTAATGTCATTGTGATAGGGCACAGCATAGGTAGTGGTCTGGTATTTCTTGTGACAGAGTATTACTAACTACTCCTTCGCACACAAGTATATGTGTATTTGTTTTAAGCTAGCAATGCATGGTCGTTTGTAGTTACACAAGTTTTATTCTCTCAGTGCCAGTGCTAGAGAGTTAATGTACTTCACTACAGCATTTATTTTCAACTTGACAGAGCGATGACTCATTGAAGATGTACTTTTCTTTCAGAGATGGCATAATTTGCAGGGACCTTTTTCCAGGTGGCAAGAGAGTTGAATATTCTTATGGAGATCTCCACATGAGGACTCCGGATGAAGGTTCACCATGCCACTGTACAGGACACACCTGCAATGTTCTCTCAAAGTGTTGGGCAAAGAATATCTTGCAATGATACTCACAAGCCTTAGTCTGGCTGGCTTTTCTGAAACAGGAAATTAAACGTCATTATTTACAGCATACAATGATTCGTGATATTCTACTTGATCACAGGCGTCCTGAACCTTAAAAGAGGCTTCAACATGCTTATCCAAGCACGGCTGACATGTTCCAGCTGGAACACAATAGAATGTAGCGGCAGTGGTCTCTCAACCATGAAGTGCTCCATTTTGCCGAGCACTGATCCATTAACCCTACGTTATGCCGGCTGATTATTTACTGCGCAAGCTGATATGGGCACGTTACAAGGGCTGAACTTGGTAACAACAATGTCTGCTGTCCCTGCGTTTGTCATTAACAGCCATTGCTTACAATGATAAACTCCATGCCTATGCAGATTTGAACCCAGCCGAATAGGTGCAGTCCACACATGGGACAACTTAGGACAAGTTGATTTGTGTCTTTTGAAAAATTTGGCATTGTGTAAACATGAAACAACTAGCCCAAGCCTCGGCCCTAGCAATTCCAAGGAAATTAAAGATGGCTGCACAATTTTTTAAAAACATTTTCACCACGTTCCTCGCAGCTTGCTCTGAGCAAAGTGCCAATAACACCACCTCTAGGCATGCACCTTTGAACAACTATCGGCAAGGCACTGCATTCGGCATGGTAACCGTGCTGTGTCACAAAGTTGCAAAGCATGTTGTAATCCTGTTTTCAGGTGACACAGAAAGAACGTTTGCTCACAAAAAAGCAAGCAGTTTGTCGTGTTGTTCTTGTAGATGGTGAACCCAGGACCACTGTCTGGCCAACTAAAAGTTCGTTATATAAGCAGCTTTGAGTGCGTCAATAGGAGTGCAATGCCAGGCATGCTCAGGAAACCACAGGCCTCCGGACTGCGGGCTCACTGGTCGCTTGAGCTAACCTTCGTTCATTCCTGCCGGTAATGTCATTCATAACCACGTCCTTATCCTGCTCCACAACGACTCGCGGTGTTTTTGCTCGAGACCAACTTGCGCGAAAAGAAATTATTCCCTCTGATTGATTAGCCGGCACCAGTGGGAAGTCTCGCTCAGACAGAACCGAATGTTGAATCAGTAGCTATAGATATACACGCTAACCATGTCGACCGGTCGTGCTTAAACACCTAGCACAACAGAACGAGAGGCACACACACGATCGCTACACTCGCAGCTAATTTCTCCCCAGCTATCGTCAGTGTGCCTCAACACCAGGCTCCGCAGTCGCAATAGAATGATAGCATGGCTGATGTCAAGTGCTCTCGCTCGTACAGGGCAAAGATCCAAATAAAGAGTGAACATTACTTAGGTGTTGTGGCAAGGTGGCACATCGCGGCGTATACATAGCGAAGTCGCTACGGGCAAGCATTTCGCATACTACGTGGCCAAATGCCGATAAAGCTGAACGACGCGCGATCGGCATCGGTCGCCGTACAAAGAGCAACCCGTCGTCAGCGACTGACGGCAAGTTTACAGCAGAAGCGGCCAACACCGGCCAAAATTAATGCGCACATGGACGACGCGGGCGTTGACAAGCGCGCAAGAGAAATTCTAGTACGCTAAAGCGCCGCCAACAAGTGACGGCGCCACTGTCGAAAATCCCTAGACGTTCTGTCTCTAGGTGCCTAGAAGCTCGTAACAAAAGGTGGGTTGTACGACAAATAGATGCTTGCGAGCTCCGACAGTGCAGCTAGCAATGATGACGTCATAGCCGCCATTGCTTATTCGCTGCGGCTGCGTTAGTAGACTGCCGGCGACGCCAGACCTCAAGAAAATAGTTGCCACCCAACAACGATGACACCAACAGCGACAACAACGCGCAGGACGTGCGACAGGCGAAAGAAAAACGAGCACGCGGCGGTCGTCGTGCGGAAGTGCGTCACAGTTATGTGTGCTCACGTGGTCGAACTCGTTTACTCCATTGCGAGCGCTAGATGGCGCCAGTTGTAGCGGGCGCCTTGGCGATTTTTGAGCTCTCCCAAACCAAAACTGAAACTAGCGGGTAATAAACAGGTCGTAAATAATTATCTGACGCGCTCTGGAGCAAATGATGTGTCGTGTTATGGTTAACCGTCCCCAGCTACGTATTGCAGCGAAAAAAACAGCAGACGAAAATTTTCGTGTCAGTGCCCCTTTAAATGCGCCCTCTGCGCTCCTCGCGCCGTCTCGCTGGTAATGAAGAAACGCTTATAAGCGCCTGCCGTCTCTGACTCCTGCCAGTGGTAAAGGGTGTGTATATAAGGTTCGCCGTTAGCGCCCTGAAGGATGTGCTCTTTGTGGCGTAGAGGTTAGCGCCACGCGCTGCTGAGCGAGAGGTTCCTGGTTCGATTCCGCGCTTGGGAAGCATTTATATATATATATATATATATATATATATATATGCTTCCCAAGAGCGGATATATATATATATATATGCTTCCCAAGAGCGGATATATATATATATATATATATATATATATATATATATATATATATATATATATGTATATATATATATATATATGTATAAGTATATATATATATATATATATATATATATGCTTCCCAAGCGCGGAATCGAACCAGGAACCTCTCGCTCAGCAGCATATATATATATATATATATATATATATATATATATATATATATATATATATATATATATATATATACATATATATTGTAAAAAAGAGAGACGTAGACACAGCGCCTTAGCTGCAGGCCGGCTGTTATTCTGACTTCCTCGTCTTTCTCTTCGTCTGCTCCTCTTGCACTTCGCTCCTCTAGCGCGAGCGTCTTCGGCATGGCGAGCTCTCTGTTTTTATATATTACACTCGGCCACGACTGCGAGTGACAGTAACGGCCGAAACTGTCTCTGGAGGGCGGCACTGACTGTGTCGCGCTGGACGGTTTCGACGTAGCCCCGACTTGGCTTTGAGAGCTGCGAAGACAGCCTCTGGTGGCCGGCACTGACTGTTCCGTGGCGGGCGGTCCCGGAAACGCCGAGCACTCACTCGGAAACTTGCTAGCAATGGCTCCGGCGGGCGACATTGACTGTGTCGACGCGGTCGTTCTTGTCCACAAGGCAGCAAGCCCTGTTGAGCCGCCAAACCAAGTTCGGGTGGGCGACACTGGCTGGCTCGTGGTGGTCGCTGCAGGTTTCGGCCACGCTGCGATTTAATGGGGTGACCTCCTGAAGACAGAAGCGGGCGGCAGTGGCTGCTAAGGCGCAGTTTTGCAGGCCCTTCACGCGTGCCTTGTCTTTCCCTTGAAAGTGATGTAGCACTTTCCTGAAAGTAGGCTGAACCAACGGACCCCGACGACAACCCTCCCGAAGGAGAGGCGCCCAAGTCCCGGGGTGCGGGTGCGACGCCCAAGCCAGGAGCAGACCCCGGCTGCAGTGGCGCGTCCCCCCCGACAAAAGCGGCCTCATCCGCGGCACACACACTGCCACCCCCTGGAAGGGCACCGCAGGGCGAACCGGGAACCCCAGCACGCTCGGCCAATGACTGCCCCAACGACTGGGGGCGTGACCGCGAGCCTCCTTGGCACGTTCCCTGGACGGCATCACCTCCACACAGGTCAGAGTGAGGCTCCTCGGCGAACAACAACGTTTCATGATGCGCACGGTGTTCAGGGGGCGCCATGGAAGTGGTTAGAGATGGCTGGTCCATGGCATCTGACTCACATGGCGGCTGGGCAGGACCACCAGTGTAAACAGGGTCCGAGCGCCGTGGCTGGAATTCAGTCTCTTGTGTTGAAAGCTGAGTCGAAGAACAAATCCCGGGACCGATCAGCACGTCAGGGCAGGCCCTGATGCTCTCTGACGATGAGCTGCGGTCCGAAGCCACAGCCTCGAGGTAGCGCCCCTCCTGAGCTGCTTCCTCGGTAGTGTAGTTCAAGGGACTGTTGGCATGGACATGAGGAAGCGGGCCAAAAGCCGCGATGAACTTGACACACCATTCCTGCCAGGTCTTCTGCCTAACGCCTTGGTAGCGATGCCAGGCCACGGCACGTTCTCAAAGGTGGCTGAGGGCCACCTGGAATTTCTGTTGGTCTGACCAGGCATACTGAGTCCCGAGATGGTTGATGTGATTGATCCAGAGGATCGTGTCGTCCTGGAAAGCATGGAACTCCGGGATCATACATGCACTCGGCGACGGTGATGCCGCACAAGATAATCCGGGAGTTACCATGCCGAAGACATTCAGTTGCTCGAATAGCAACGACATGGCTCGCATGACGTCGGTGAGTTGACCGACCGAGGCATTCGGATAACCATGGTCGGCGGCCGCGGAAAATACGGTGGGCTCTGTCCTTCCGACGGCAGTGTCCAAGTCCGAGGACGCTTGGACAGCGTCCCTGTGCGGCTCATGTGCCGACGTAGGTCTAGGCGAGGGGGTGTTACCACAGGAAGCGTGAGCGCCATTCCGTGGTAACAGGAGGCCCTGCGTGGGCGTGGGTCCCATAGGTGCTTCCGGCGGCAGAAGGGTTGCGGGGTCCATGGCCGCGTAATCCTGGACGGCGTCCCTGCACTGGAGCACCTGCTGCGCCGATGACCCGCGAGGACGCCCTCAGCGTCTGTCTTTTGTCGGCTGCGCCATTGTAAAGAAGAGAGACGTAGACACAGCGCTCCTCTAGCGATCGGCTGTTCTATTCTGACTTCCTCGTCTTTCTCTTCGTCTGCTCCTCTTGCACTTCGCTCCTCTAGCGCGAGCGTCTTCGGCACGGCGAGCTCTCTGTTTTTATACATTACAATATATATATATATATATATATATATATATATATATATATATATATATATATATATATATATATATATATATATATACTTATACATATACGGTGCATGACGGCGGCGGCGAAGGGGACGGCAAAAACCAGCCGAGACTGTCCATATAATTGCTATCGCAATAAGAAATGGATCGGAAGCTAAGCAAGAGAATTAGATAAGTAAACACGGAAGCAGTTATGAAGTCATTATCAATTAAAAGTTAAGTCTAAGGAAAAGGTTATTAAAATTCTGAGATTTAATGTTTTGCGGTACGTAAAGTTGAAATAATTCGGAATAAGTGTTAAGGTTCGGTTGGAAGGGTGAGATGAGTAGTCACCAAATTGATGCATTCGCCGGTGTTGCCGCACTTGCCATTTATTAATGAAATGACATTGTTCCAAATCTTGAATGGTGGTAGCAGTCTCAGAAAACATTTACAGGAGAACGTCTCGTAAATGTCAGTCGTTGCTGTGGTTAAAAGCTGGCCTGCAAAAAAAATAATAATAAACGCCTTTTTATTTTTAAAGACAGTATTCTTTCTTGGGATACTCGAACGCAGAAATTTTGGTCTGTCTTTCTGTTTGCCTGTCTGTCACATGATTCAGCCATCCGGCCAAAGTTTAAGAACTTGCCTAACGCCCGACCATCTTGAACTGGTAGCTGCATTCATACTTGTGAACATTGTCGATCAAAAAGGAAATATTAGCACATCTGAGGCGCAACATCAATACTTAAGTATTAGGTGGCGTCTTCCTTTACTAGAAAATACATAGATACGTAATTCTAAAGACCCTAGTGTTTCTTAGGCTGCGCTAAAAATGCGACGCTGTGCACGAGAAAGTCCTCTGCCGATGATTTGGTGCTGCCACCTGGCAGTTTCCCAAAGAAGGCGGCATCCATATCTCACGCAGCGTATAGTACGGCCGGCAGAAGACTATCGCCTTTCGACGATATTTGCAGCGAAGCACGCAGATATGCCGTCAATTTTATCTATTTGTTTTTTGGCTGGCGTCCGTTTTGTGGACTCCCTATAAAGGACGGCGCGAACAACTTGGGGTCTGCACACAACCGTTTGAGAACTGCTGCTCTAGATATTATTACACCTAACGTTAAAAAATGAATAAATTTAGCACAATAGATATTCATTGTTCGTGCTCAAGCATCTACAGGGAAGCGCTGTATGCTTAAAAAGGGCCATTAATTATCGAACTGTGTATAGTTGGCACTCGTGTCTTTGCCTTGCATAATATAGAAAAAACAGACATTCTCGCCAGAGAGACGCAATCCTTTAAGGCCGTACCGCGTTGTCGCTATTGCCCGGAGAGTTCTCACTTCGGCGAAGTCGAACTGAGGATTCTCCAGGCAATAGCGACAACTGTCCTCACTACGGCGGAGTCGGCCGACAAAAGACGCTGACCGGTTTTCTTTTCTTCTCTCCTTCGAAAAACATCTGCACGCCTCGCAGTTCTAAATATACATCCAAGCCTTCATATTTGTTCGCCGTGGATTCGTATTCCGTCAGGCGTCGGTGGTATAGTGGTTAGCATAGCTGCCTTCCAAGCAGTTGACCCGGGTTCGATTCCCGGCCGACGCATGATTTCTTAATGTTTTTTTTCTAACATAAAATATACATGTATATTCCTTTTTTATTTCGCGCATAAAGTGCGTACTGCTGCTTAGTGGTGGTCGCATAGTCTACACTTCTGTTGCGTTGCCAGCACACTGACTCGCGATAAGCCTGGAGAAATTGCAAGGGACAGGGGTAAGGATAAGGATTGTTTTATCGAGGTGAACTCTCGCGCGCAAAGTGAACGAGGACGAAGATGAGGCAAGGAAACTGGACTCGCGCCATCTTCCAAGAATTTTTCTTTCATACTTCGAAGATCCTTATGCTCACAGTCTAGACACGCGTGTTGTTATACTCACAGTCACAATCAAGACACAAATAAGTGACAGCAACCCTTTATTGTAGTTAACATCACAATATTTTTGCTTGATGTTGCCCACAACATATTTATTATGTTGCTCTAGCATTAGGATTTATGGGAGTATGGAGAAATGTTTGTTTTTGTGAGGTGAAAATGGATGCCTCATTAAGAATGTGTCTCAAAATATTTTGGCTACGTCTGCGACAGTGGCGTAGGCAGGCATGGGCTGACCGGGCTGAAGCCCCCCCCGAAATTTTTCGAGCCGGCGCCGGGCTGGCTATGCTGACTCGTCACGATGAACAAAGGCGCATATCCTTGGAACGTGTGCCTACGGGAATTCACCTCTCAACGACCGCCTGACGTCTAGGGGCTTGAAAGAAGGAAGAACGCGGCTTGTTCAACGGAGCAAAGGTGATTAACTCGCCACGCTATAGCAGGGAAAGTCACGTCTTTTTCTGCAGTAAAGCAACGGCGGCAAACGAAAGACGCCTGTCATTGATCGGTTTTATGATAAGGGCCTTAAAGACGTAGATTCTTCGGAAAGGAAATTCGGTTTGGACTTCACGCGGTAAGTGTCTCTCGACTGAGGAGACCTTAGGAGATGATATATTCTTGATGGCACGGAAAGATAGAATGGTGGAGGAGGGTGCACGGTAACTGTCTCTCCGGAGAGGACACCGCAACCGGTACACTCAAAGGGAAGGGGGTAAGAAAGAACAGGAAGGAGAAAGAAAGTTCAAAGCACAAGGAGGAGCCTTAGCCGAAGCAGTCACAGGAAAAGGGGAGTGAACGAAGAGAGTGGAAAGGAGAGGCCACTTTAACGAGACTGGAGATCACTGGCGGCAACGAGTGCCAGGTGTGACTAAATCACTCCCAGTGAGAGAAACCAGTGGGTGCTCGGCGGCAGTGGGGAACACAAAACGGCCTGAAGGGGAGCCGGCGATCTTCACCCCCAGCAGCACAACGACGGCGTCAGACACACCTTCGCAATGTAGTACCACTCATGCAATGCAGTACTTTTGTCCTATGTGACAAAAGGAAGCGGTCAGGCTGCGTATCCGTCTACGTGTGCAGTTTGCTGGAGGAAGGTCGTTTGCGGGCGAAAGCTATCAAGCTAGCGAACGAACTTCAAAGCAAAGTATGCCGCTGTTCCTTGTATCACACGACTTTTCTTCCACGGCTGCGACTGGGAACACTCATGGTATGCGTTGTATGCAGCAGCCGGGCTTCTTTCTCTTTTTCCTGTTGCAGCTGGGGGGCCAGCGACGCCGTACTTCGTGCGGTTTCTGCGCTCCCGCAGGGAACATATCTACAGTATCTCCGCTGTGTCATTTTGAGCAGTGTCCCTAATGGGTTGGATAGTTGTTTCTTTGAAGCCTCATGGATGGCCTAATGTAGTTTCTTCTTCGTCATCTTTGTTGATCCCTTCGATATGCTCACAACGAGCGCGCCCGGCATGTCCCCTTCAGGAGGCTGTGCTGCAGTGAGAGGAACTTTCTACGAACCTCGCGATTGGACAGCATTGTTTGGCAGTGTTATCCACAACTTAAAAACGGGCAATGGCGAGTCGAAAAAAAGCTGTGCTGTGGTTCGCCGAGCGCGTTCTCGGCTTTATCCTCACCGTCAGCGTTCCTTACGACAACCACGACCACTGCTACACGGTCACCAGCCCCGCTACGAGCAGACGGAGGTCGACGACACTCTTTGAAGACCCGATGGTCATCTGCGGATCGTCGCTTTCACGAAAATATGTCCCAAGGGCAGAAGCGACTCTCCGACTTCTGGGCAAGCTCATCTTCGAAACGCCAACATATGAGCGAGACCTCGAGCGGTAAGTCATGTCTTTCAACTTGCATCGTTGCATGTTAACTGATGTAATCGATATAGTCACCTTGCAATGGCGCTAAGTTGGCCTGTATGGATGATATCTGAATTATCTGAAAATGTTTAAATAATGCCTTTTAAATGTTTGCGTAGTTCATGGTTATTGCCAGGAAATTTATTCGTTAATTTCATTTCTTGAGTAGCAAGTTGCGCTTGTTAGCCATAATAGCCGAAGCCGCTACTGTCGCCGAGATGATCAATCAGACTCAGTCAATGGTTTATTGTATAATGCGCAAAGAAAATGAATACGAAACTATTTGAATTGATACCATTTTTAGCTTGTATCAGATCAACTTCCAAAAGAGCATTGACAGTCCGCCGCTGGCCTCTTAATATTGTACAGTTGAATAAAAGCAAGTGAGGCAGAGAACGGTGCATTTGCAAGCAAGCACTTGAATAAGTTGATCGAGGTGCTCTACTGTAAATAAAAAAAAAAGCGTCTTCATGGATGATGAATGTTTCCTGCAACTTTTGTTTCAATGCGCATATCATTCCGGGTTATATCATCGAAATACACGAGCGATCGTTCATCATATACGTCGCTACAATTGGGGAGGGGGGGATTTATACTGCCATTATTTGGTTGCCTGGGGCGCAGACGCGGGGAATGTAGATATGGTATTAGGAAAGGAGAAATATGTGTGCACTATCTTGTGTTTTAAGCAGGTGTACGTCTAGTTGCCTGCAGTTGCAAACGAAATCGTATGATTACTTGTACGACGGATAAAAAATACGTTCATAGAGCTCGTTTTTGTGACCACAGTAAGGCAGTAAAAAATATTATGTGCACTATTCTGCTAGAGTAACCTTAGTGTCAACGAAATTAAAAAAAAAAAGAAGAGTACGAGGCCTGAGGTAAGTCACGGTAAACATATTGCCCCTAGCGCCAGCAAAGATGCAAGAACTATAGTCAAGTTTTTTATGAACACTGTTGATTTGCTGTTTCCAATGTAGATGCCAGTCTAAATTGACCCTTGGGTGTCAACTCACCCTCTGTACTCTTTCGCAAAGTTGACATCTTTTTTGACATTTTAACCTCATGGAATGAACGCGAGGTGTCGTGGGAGACATAATGTGACTCGATATTCGTGCGACTAATAGCAATCATCCTGACATTACATAGTTTACTTTCGGCAGATTCCGAATTACAACCAAAAGCTCTCGCCTTCTTGAGAATGCTTTTGTGCTCTAAGCGCGTTCACGCCTGCACACTCCATCCGACGTGAACGAGCACCACGAAAGCTTCTCAAAATTTTGCGGGGGGCGAGCCGTCTCGCAGCGAGTTCAGCGATTAACAGAGAGGGGCAGAAGCGAAAGAAAGGAAAGGCGGGGACGGCCGTTGAACGGGATGAATAGCGGGACCAAGTTCACACGCTTAGAGCAGGAAGGCAATCTGTGGACGAGAAGTCTTGGTTCGGAGATATGCTTTCGGGAAAGCCAACTTTTGCAGGAAAGTCAATTTTTGCAAATGGTCAAATGGCGGACTGCATGACACAAGATAACTAAAAAAAAGTTCCTGCGCGTTTCAGGCAATGTCTTAGGATTTTAAATTTACTTTGATCTTGATGTGGTAAACCATACCGAAGGCTTTCATAGTGTCTCAAAAAATATCGACTTCGTTGCCCAGCTTTTAAAATGCGCCGATAATTGTTTGCGGAAAGGTCGATGGCGGTGCTTACAGATTTGCCAGAGGCAAAGCTATATCGCTGGGGCCGTAGTATGATGTTATTCAGGACGAATGCATTTAACTGTAACGAAATAAGTATTTCGAAAAAGGTGTTAATAGTACACAGGACTGATACAGCTGTGTAGCTGTATCTAACCCGAGATGTACTGAGGCTATATACTTGGAATCAAATCCTAGACGAGTCTTCGCTTTCATGCAGACGTACTGATTTATTTTGATTGGTTGTTAGAATAAGCTCCCATAGTGTAGTAAATATATAAGTGCTGGTGAGAAAACCGTAAATACTAAATACATAAAATGATACAATGTTCAGGAGGGTTTTCCACAGTTTATCAGGATGGCGTAGACATCAATGCATAAATGGACTCACAAAAGGCACCTTAGCGACAGTTTGGTATTGCGAAGTTTTACGCAGCATCGCGGCATCGTTACAAGTTATATTAAAATTATCATTGCGCCATTAGTGTGCGCAAGTGAAGGACCTTTGTATTAACGGTGAGGAAACGAATGCGTCTCTGGTAGATTTTTATCAGCTCTTTTTCTTTGCCACCTGGGAAAGTATTGTCTCCACGAGATCTGTATTGTATTCGCGCTCAGTCGGCCGGGACAAATGAATGTCGAAGTTAGAACATACTACAGACCATGGGCCCTTTGATGAGCCCCAACTGCTCCTTCAAAAATAAGATATGTATTGCTTTTCAATTGTTCATACCATGCTATAAAGTCGTCTTTGCGTTAATCTATTATATTTTCGCTAATTTTACATTTAAATGTGACACACAGTGGTGAATTTTGCAATGATTTAATGATCTACTTATGCAGGAACGCGTCCTAGACCCACCGGGAATGTCAGCCCCAAACAAGCACAGGATGATATTCGCCTTCAGGAAGACCAAGGACCTTCTCAGGGTAACTGTTATGTTGATTCTTATGAAAGAAGAGTGGGACACTTAAAAAAGAAAAAAAATCCTAGGACTATCACTTAAGAGACGTAAAGGTGAAAGCCAGTGGCTTTGGTTATCGAATGTCAAGTGGGTAATTTCGCACTGGCTGTAAAGATTCACATGGCTCATAGCCACGTATCCCAGCCTGCCTATCCAGTGCGGCAATGAGCCAGCTTGTTGATTGAGCGCTTCCAGCCACCCCTGACTTCCACCACCTGGTCGGGCACCTTGTGTTCTCAGCCGTGGCAGTGGTGAGGGAAGTTTTCAGGGCATTAATGTTTAACAGGTTTGTATTTTCTGTACCGCATTTCTTGTACCATATAGAGTTTTCCGCAACATTGTTCTTCATTTTTTCTTTACGGTAACGTCCGCAACTCCGCATAATACATATAAGGTCTTCGCCTAAATAATGGAACTCTTTCAGAACACCAAGGGACAGAGGTGCAGCAGACTCGACATTGGCCTGTACCAAAATGTCAACCAAATTGACAATGTCCTAAAGCACCGCTCCTCACGTCCCCCTGGCGACCTGGTAGAAGCTATGAGTTCAAGTGCGTCAAGGACTTAAAGCAGAAGCGGAAATTTCAGCTGGCGTGGCTTGACAAATACCCATGGCTGAGTTATTCGCGCTGTGTGTAGGGCTCATTCTGCCGCGTTTGTGCACTCTTTTGCCGCCCTGAAGTTGGCAAAGGGCGTCATGCGTCCACCGGCGCACTCGTGTCTAGAGCTTGCCGAGATTGGAAGCACGCACTGGAACTTTCGATTCACATCAGAACACGGTGTACCATCGGGAAAGCCATCGCGGCTGATCATTTTATAAGGCCTCTCGAGTGGTGCGCTTACTGTAGTTGAACAGCTTGATAGCAGCAGAAAGCTCCAGATAAAAGAAAACAGAAAGAGACTGGCCCCTATAGTCGACACAATAATATTTTGCGGAAGAAAGGGCTGTCTCTTCGTGGTCATAATGACAGCGGGCCACTAGATCTCGACAGTGCTCCAACAGAGAATGAAGGCAACTTCAGAGCACTACTACGCATGCGGAGTAGTTGCGGAGACAGCTACCTTAAAGAACATATACAGAACTGCTCCGGCAATGCGTCATATCTAAGTCCTACAGTTCAAAATGAGATTGTTGAAATCTGCGGCACCCTCATTCGAGAGAATCTCGTGTCAAAAATTAACAACGCGGGCTGTTTTTCTGTTCTCGCGGATGAGACCACAGATGTTGCTGGCATTGAACAGCTCACCATATGTGCTCGCTACTTGGACAAGGGAAGCAACCAGGTTGACGAAGTTTTTTGGGTTTTGTTCCTGTAGATGACCAAAGTGGCCGGAATATCGCACGGGAGATTGTGAAGTTTTTAGTGAACGTTGGGATTGATAGAGAACCTTCGAGGGCAAGGGTACGATGGCGCAAGTGCGATGGCTGGAAAAGCAAATGGCGTGCAAGCAGCGATTCGCGAGAAATACCCAACTGCTTGTATACGCACTGTGCCAGCCACTGTTTAAACTTAGTGCTTTGTGCTGCTTGTTCTGTAGCTGATATTAGGCACTGCTTCGGAACAGTCAAGGAGACTGCGAAATTCTTTCGCAAATCGGCAAGCCGATCAAACGTGCTGCGTGCAAAGATCGCTGACGTGCGATCCGAGTCAAGGCGCAAGCAGTGTTGTACACGTTCCTGGAAAACAGGACGCGAAACTGTTCCTCGTTCCTCACAATATTGTAACGAGTTCCCGTTACAAGGTTCCTTGTATAGAAAGGAACGCGTTCCAGTTACATTTCGAAAATTTGGAACGTGTCGTACCTTAATGTTACATTTGATTTCTAAAATTGAAAATAATTCTGTGAAAATTAAAGGAAGATATTAATCACGTATCGACAATGTATATTTCCACAATTTAACGCCACCGGTGGCATATTATCTCGAGACAGAGAAATATCGAAAGTAACGCTCCTGGGCATATATTTTCAAGGAGCATGGAACATATCGAACAACTCCACCGCCACTTTGGCGCTAGTCCGTTACAAGTTCACACATATGGCACTTTCCACTTCAGTCTTCACATGAGTACCAGGGATACTGCGCCGCTGATGTGCAAATAGGCAGTTACTCACATGCACCAATTCATGTAACAGCGGTGCATCTGACGCTGAAAGCTAGTAATTGACATTTTGATTTAGGATAGCATATAAATGTTTG
Organism: Hyalomma asiaticum; assembly: GCA_013339685.2. Classification (NCBI taxonomy): domain Eukaryota; kingdom Metazoa; phylum Arthropoda; class Arachnida; order Ixodida; family Ixodidae; genus Hyalomma; species Hyalomma asiaticum. The sequence continues at coordinate 18,794 of JABSTT010004757.1, forward strand.
TGCCTGACCCATGGCATTGGGCGCAAATACTCGAACAAGATACCACGATGTCGTCAGCTTCCCTGTCCTAAACAATTTTGCTAAATATTGTTTTGGACAGGGAATGCTGACGACTAAATTGGTAGCCCTTGTACCATTTTAATAAACTAATCGGCAGATCTGGATATATTGCTTTACTTACTTCTCATCGCTTTAAAGTATTGTGATATACTGTACATTTGTTGTTAATTATAGCTGCGTTGAATGTATGTCCGTGGTGAGGAATTCTTTTATTTCTATCTTGTGCGTTTACCGCCGAAGTAAACAACGCGGGACTGTTTTTTTCTTGTGGCATTAGGAATAAGTATTATTTGCCTGTTCAGTACGGAGGCACACGACATTAAGGCAAGGGTGAAATGCTGTTGTGGTGCAGGAAATAAATACGAAAATAAATAGCCTTACATGCATAATTTGACGGGACGCCAACCGGAAAATGACCCCCACCACACAAGCATAATTGACACGATATGGTATACAGCAAATGAGGCTGTGCAGTAAAGTGGACGGGGTGCTGTGCGTTAAAATGTTTGGTTATTCTAACTCTTTGGTCGCGTAGTAATGATAGCAATGAAACCATAGATTTTATTCGAAACAAACTGGGGATCACCGACCATAATTACCAGGTCCGGGTTAGAGCGATGTTATCTTCGCTCAACATTACAAACACGCACGCACGCCGTAGCATGTTCAGCACACGTTCGCGTGAGCACGTGCATGGGAAGCCTTTCGTTTCTGCCGAGGGCATAGGGCTGTGACGCTAGACTAAGCCGCGGCCCGTTCAGTTCAACTAAAATACTTTGAAGAGATTGGACGTACAGAGTGTCTTACAAATATGGACTACCATGGCCGTAACCGCGTTCTCAGAACCAATGCGGGGAGAGGCGATATAGTAAAGCACACCTTGACAGTGTTTTAGTTCTGAGGGAGCCCTGTCGGCGGGATCCTATGTCACGAAAGGAACTTTACTGTTGCATGCATTTCCTCCCGCGTTGCCGCGCATCCATACAGGGCTGGTTCACGGCCGGAAACTATTTGTCCAGCGGCCATAGTAAGCGGCCACCATCAAGGAGTAGAGGGATACCCCTGACGTCGTGCAGCCGCAGCGAAGAAGGGGAAGCATAACCCTCGTCGAATAATCGAAACCGCAGTAGGATGGTGTTTTCGTGCGTGATTTTCTGTGAGCGAGCGGTAGTGGCGGCAGGAAAACAGGGGACTTCAGGGAGGGCTTTGTTGTAGCCCAGCCTATCCGCCCTGCATGATGTGCTGCGTATGTGCGATCATCGTGGAGTGGAACGTGTATAGAAGGACGCCGTTTCCCTTTGCCGTTCCTTCGTAAATGTAACGCGTTCCCGTTACAGTTCCACCAATCCTAAATGGAACGATGGCGTTTCCTTCGTTCACTCCCAAAAAGGAACTCGTTCCAGGAACGTCGTTCCTTGGAACGTCGTTCCGTACAACACTGGGCGCAAGCGACTTCTCGGCTGTGTGAGACTCGTTGGGTGGAAAAGCATGACGCGCTTCTTTCTTTTGTTTCTTCTTATTGAGTGTGTCATTGCGGCGCTGGTTGAAATTGAATTAAATGGAGTTCCGAGAATGCAGCCAGGCGAACAATATGATATCTGCCCTGCTATCACCATCCTTCATTGTGGGCCTCCATGTCGCAGAGCACGTCCTGGCACTGTCACTTGTGTTCCTCATGCAATCATGTTTCTCTTTGCAAAAACCAGCGCCCCCAGTGCATTCCAGTGCGTTTTCGTACTGGGAGCACTGGAACGCGCTGGGAACGATGATATTTCATTGGGCTGTACACACTGGGACGCTGGCAGCGCTGGTGTGCGCTGGCGTTGTACTGGGACAAGCTGGCATAGCTGGAATGTCACTGGTAGCAGTGAGAGGCTCACTGAAAAGCGCTGTACACTGGGAGGCGCGAGTTGGCACGAGTGCGGAACACACTGAAGCATCCCAAGAGACGCTGGCGATGGTTTCACAGGCGCACGCTCTGCACTCGGCCAGTATTAGTTGATTTCACTAGGTGTGAAGACTCTGTAATATTTACGGCTTGGCCGTACTTCATCGCTGCGAGCTACAGTGTGCAGCGATTCGCGGCGTACGGCGTGCGCGCGCACGAAGCGCTAGCAGCTGTGAATGTTTACATTTGCGCATTTTCCCCGCACTTAGCTTATACCGCAATGTCACGTCTATGAACCACTCTGGTAATAGTTATGCTGTAGTGTTCACTTGTGTGGAGGATTCGGTGCAAATAACAGTAAAAT
>JABSTT010004758.1:0-21101 GCA_013339685.2 Hyalomma asiaticum
CCTCATGCAATCATGTTCTCTATTGCAAAAACCAGCGCCCCCAGTGCATTTCCAGTGCGTTTTCCGTACTGGGAGCACTGGAAACGCGCTGGGAACGATGATATTTCATTGGGCGGTACACACTGGGACGCTGGCAGCGCTGGTGTGCGCTGGCGTTGTACTGGGACAAGCTGGCATAGCTGGAATGTCACTGGTAGCAGTGAGAGGCTCACTGAAAAGCGCTGTACACTGGGAGGCGGCGAGTTGGCACGAGTGCGGAACACACTGGAAGCATCCCAAGAGACGCTGGCGATGGTTTCACAGGCGCACGCTCTGCACTCGGCCAGTATTAGTTGATTTCACTAGGTGTGAAGACTCTGGTAATATTTACGGCTTGGCCGTACTTCATCGCTGCGAGCTACAGTGTGCAGCGATTCGCGGCGTACGGCGTGCGCGCGCACGAAGCGCTAGCAGCTGTGAATGTTTACATTTGCGCATTTTCCCCGCACTTAGCTTATACACGCAATGTCACGTCTATGAACCACTCTGGTAATAGTTATGCTGTAGTGTTCACTTGTGTGGAGGATTCGGTGCAAATAACAGTAAAATTTTACGTCGCGGCGCAGATTAATGACGCTCTCAAAGCGTCGATCCCAACTCACGCAGAAATAAAAACACCGATCGGTATCACCACGCTGCAAATGCACCTCTGGCGATTGCTGCACCTTCAATTACTTTAGATGCGCGAAAGAGTAATCATATGGCAAAGCTTCTTGGGCTAATACACAATAATTTTAGCTTTTTCAAGCCGCCGAGCCCCGATCGGTGTGTCCCAGTATGCTCCCAGTGTAGCTTGGGCATAGCGTACCGGCCGAGTCCGTCTACACGCGAACGGCCCTCCAAGCCTTAAGAATACGCTACTACGACGAATCAAAATTACTGCTCAGTACAGCCTTGGTACCGGTTAGCATGAACAGATGATTTTTATTTCTTCCCGGTGCTTGAAGATGAAGCGGTGAGCATTGAAGCGATGCACATTGAGCAAGCCCATATATGTCACGGAAAGTTGCTGCCGCACTCTTCTCTGACTCAAATGCAACCACACATATTTGTCGATCAGTACGGCTTACTGAACAAAGATAATGAGAGGTTTCCCACTGCAGTGCGCTTCCTTTTTTCGAAGCGATAAAATAGTTGTGAGCTTCGATGAACCAGTGCATGTCAGCCGCTGTTCTGAAATATCACCGTTTGAGCGAGAAAACTGCTAAGTGCCACTTGAAGTACACGTTCAATTATCGAGCGGCATTATAGTCTACACAAAACGCATCATACATGCCGACTATTCGTAAGAGCAAGAAAAGGCTATCGAGCTCGGCCGTAACAGCCGATAGTCCCTGACCGTCGGTCTATTTATATTTTTGCAGTATTAGATATGAATTGTATAATATACTGACTGCTGTCGCCAGTATTCGAATGTCATGCGTGATCGGCGCTTGTTTCATTTGGCTGACAAACGTGTGAGGTTTAATTGCGCATAAAAAGCGCGTTCGTCTTGTGTGTACCACTGCAAACGACAAGTCTGACGGCAGGTCACACCGCTGACTAACCTGTTTACAAGAGCTTCAGTGTGTCGATTACCGGTCCTCCCTATGACATGTTCATAGTGCTCGGTTTATACAGCCTATGGAGATCAAGACTGTGTGATCGCCATGCGGAAAATCCACGTTCGACAAGATCATTCTACCGAGAAACTGTAGCCTACGTAAGAAGTGTGCATGCAGCTCAGGAGTCGCCGCCTGAATGGATGCACTTGTTAGACGCATGTGTGTGTTTGCCTAATTTTTGAGTGTGGAGTCGTTCTCATCCTGATCTTTAACTTCAGTTGTCATTTCCATGTAATAAACAAAAAAAATTCTGGCATGGCGTAGTGGTAGTGTGCCGTGTTGGCAATGCTAAGGTGCCACGTTCGAGTCCTGTCTCGGAAGTTTTTTTTTTTATAAAGCTTTCTTTTTTTGTTTTAATGCGCCCTCTCGCTTTTTATATTTCTATATTATTTAGCATGCATGGCAGGGAAGCACCACGTTTTTTCGCTCTAAAGCGGTTTTGCGTGCCAGTAGCCCGCGCCTCCCAGTATCCCGTGGCACGCCAGCGTGCCAGTATACAGCGTCACACTGGGCCCATAATGCGGCATGGCGCTGGACGCTGGCTCCCAGTGGCGCTGGGTTTTCCAATAGGCATGCCAATTTTCGTATACATCCGTTAACGAAACGCGTGGTATGTAAACCAGGTCGCGCATTACATGTATATCATGATTGTCATGTTGTGACCTGTAATTTATGTTCGCCATGCAGTCATATTGTGGGATACCAATTTTTGTATATACCCCATTAACGAAACGGCCAGGAGAGCACCAAGACTGTGGCATGTAAATCATGCCGCTCATAACATGCATGTCACTATTTTCATGTTATGACAGCTCCGCCACGGTGGTCTACTGGTTATGGCACTCGGCTGCAGATCCGAAGGTCGCGGAATCGAATCCGGGCCGCGGCGGCTGCATTTCGATGGAGGCGAAATGTTGAGGCCCGTGTGCTGTGCGATGTCAGTGCACGTTAAAGAACCCCACGTGGTCGAAATTTCCGGAGACCTCCACTTCGGCGTCTCTCATAATCAGAGCTGGTTTTGGGACGTTAAACCCCATAAATCGTTCAATCATGTTGCGCCATACCAATTTTCGCATACATTCCATTAGCGAAACAGCCAGGAGAGCACCAAGACCGTGGAATGTAAATCATGCCGCTCATGACATGCATATCATGATTTTCATGTTATGGCCTCCCATTTATTTTCGTCGTGCAGTCATGTTGTGCCATACCAATTTTCGCATACATCCCATTAGCGAAACGGACAGGAGAGCACCAAGACCGTGGCATGTAAATCATGTCGCTCATGACATGCATATCATGATTTTCATGTTAAGACCTGTCCTTTATGTTTGTCATGCAGTCATGTTGTGGCATGCTCTCACGGAATGACATTGCCTCGTGGTGGAATATAGCTGAAGGTTGACGGTATCCCCGCACGTGCAACTTTAGAAGCGCTTCGACCGCTCCAAAGACGTCAAAAGCTCTCGGCCTTTTTCGGAGAAGACAAGGAGAAGATGGTCTTCTCAGCTGGGAAGCTGCGATTTAGAGCGTTCCCACGCGAGCCCCCAGCGCGATTCTTGAAACCAGCAATGCAAGGAAAGACAGCGGGGCACCGTTTAGCGGGGTATGGCCGCGTGCGGACGTACGCTATTGTGTGGTCGGCGGCCTCCGTGTGCAAAGAGGACGACTACACATACCTTTGTTGTGACCGGCGAAGAAGGGCCCCCCTCCACTCAGACACTAATGACCTGTCCATCAGGCGAATTGAATGAAGATGCCCACTCGGCGACCACGAGAAAGGGTTTGGTCATCGCTCTCTCCAGTTCATTAACTGCGAGAGGGATTTTTTGGGCGGAGCCAGAAATGAAGTTGCGGAGCAATTGTCTCACAAGCACGCCTCGTTTCCGCAGCCAGCGAATCAGGGGAAACGTGTCCGTATTTAAGCGAGGAGTATTGAGGAGCACGGGGTTCTAGTCGCTTGGCTGACATGGCGTAGAAGCCGATCACAGTATCGCTCTAGAAGTTGTTAGCGTGGCTTTGTACCGGCTGGCCACCTAAGCTTAGCCGCTTCGCCTAGCTGAGATGCGCGCTTACCGTCTGCAACGTAGGCATGGGGACTTCGGCTCGAGTTACTTCAAACTGCCAGAGTTTGCCATCAAGCACTAGTTCCCCGGGAAACATCAGCGCTGCAACTCCATCGACCTCAACGCTCTGCCGTACCAGACTGCCGCACGAGACCGTCGTGGACCCTTCAGTGCTGCCGGTCATCGCACCACCACGTATGCCATCCCATGTTTATATCCCTGAACTTTCTTCTTGAACTTTCGTAACTTTTGTAGATTAGATTTCTGTATTGTTCTCATTGCCCTACTTACTGTTGTTAGTTTATTTTTCCTATTTGTTTGTTGTTCTCGCGCGTTTGTATCTTTGTCAAGCTCTTTCATCGCTGTTAATTGTCAGTTTGAGTGAAGTGTAGTCCTTTCCTTGTATTCTCGTGCTACCCTAACGTTATAGATTAAATTTTGTTGTTTTGTTTTCGCAACCACGATTCCGGCCCTTTCACTGTGTCTGCTTGCGTACGGAACGACCGAAACTACCGTCGTTCCCTTCTGCGTCTTCGTGCCGGGGAGCTTGAACGGCGGCCCTGTAACACATGCCAATTTTCGTATACGTCCCATTAACGAAACGCGTGGCATGTAAACCGTGTCGCTCATGGCGTGCATGTCACGATTTTAATGTTACAATCTGTCACTTATGTTCGTCATGCAGTCATGTTGTGGCATACTAATTTTCGTATACATCCCGTTAACGAAACGGCCAGGAGAGTACTAAGACCGTGGAAAGTAAATGATGCCGCTCGTGACACACATATCATGATTTTTATGTTATGACCTCCCATGTATGTTTGTCAGGCAGTCATGTTGTGCCATACCAATTTTCGCATACATCCCGTTAGCGAAACGGCCAGGAGAGCACCAAGACCGTTGCATGTAAATCATGCCACTCATGACAAGCATGTCATGATTTTCGTGTTATGAGCTGCCATTTATGTTCGTCATGCAGACATGTTGTGGCATACCAACTTTCGTAAAAATCCCATAAGCGAAACGGCCAGTAGAGCGCAAAAGCGTAGGCGGATAGATAGATAGATAGATAGATAGATAGATAGATAGATAGATAGATAGATAGATAGATAGATAGATAGATAGATAGATACGCTCAAAGTCGCAGAAGTTCGCTAAGAAATGCTTCGCATTTTTAAAAAAATGTGCTAAGCGAGCAACAGACTCGACCACTCACAATCTCATCCGAAGCTTCTTCCGATATTCAAACTCACGGCGGCCCATTGACATCGTCTTGCATCGCTCTAGCGTGATCACATTATCTTTTCCGTCATTTCAGTAGAACTTTCCCTTCTGAATAGGAACAGCGTAAACTTTATGTTATCGGGCCGCAACTGCATATGAAATGCATAGTTGACATCCACTAATGTCCTTGAAATCCTGATCGCCCATCGAGAGCAATTTCCTGCACAACTGTACAACAGGGTCTGGTGATGACAATAAATGACCGATTGGCACAGGGACGGGTGTATAACCCATGAACACATATACCAACTTTATTCAGAAAGAATAAACCCTTGGTCATTTGACGATACATGACATGTCGTGGGGCGTCACATACAGTCACTGTTAGAGGTAAACAATTAAGGAATGAAATTAAATAAGGATCTTGTATGCAACATGGCACGTGGTAACATCGCCCTCTGGGCGCCTGTGTTCCTCGTGCCTAAACCAAAGCTAGAACAAATGCACTGAGAGCTTCGTGTAACGCGCGTGATGAAAATTAATATGCAACAATAAAAAGAACACGTTAATAATATGGACAGTAGAATATGTGGTGTCTCATCGTTGATTTGAAACTGCGTTAATCGGCTACAGAAAGGTGGGCGGCGCGAGGATCAGCCGGGCTGAAGAAGAAGAAGAATAGGTGAGCTGCATTTCACAGCCTTCTGCGGCGTAGATTCCGTTGCCGCTGTGGAGCTCTTTACAGCCAGTAAACATCTGTTATATACGTTCGCAGGTGCGCCGCTGCTCTCCTTCTAAGGTGCCGCAAGCAAAGGAGGCGCGTTGCAGGCTACAATTCTGGACAAAGTGCGGCAAACGCGTCCGCTGGTTCGTGACTGTTGCTTCCCCTTCCACACCACCCGAGTACTGCACTCGGGCGGCCGCGATTCTCCACGAGCGAGACCCTCGGTGACACAGACCGAACGGCAATCGAGCCGACCAGTGGCCGCCAGGGCGTTCCCGCTTCCCCGCACCGACGCCTAGTCTTTCCTCTTCATCATTGCGGCTTCAGCCTCGTGTCAGGCAATCTTGACGGTAAGCAGCCTCTTGTGCTCCAGCATGCTTGTTATTAGGCTGTGGTCGTAAACAATGTTCACGAAAATCTCTCACTATCAGGTACTAACAGGTGTGCTCTTGTACAGGGACAACTGCCGAGATCCCATCGGCATATATGCGCTGGTAGCATTACTGTACTCCATTTCAAATGTTCATTTCACCAGTGCAGAAGTTACAGGGCTGCTCAGCCAATAAGAGAGAACCTCTCTAAGCAATCATCCGGTCCACTAATTCTGCTCGGAACCTCCTCGGCCTCCATACGCAGGAGTAGTGCGGGTGATGGCGAGCAGATGTGGCGCCTGGTGAAAAAACTGCCCCGTACCTGCTTGCTTGGCTGCGAATGACGTGTATAGACGGTAGTGTTGTGCTGCTCCTTATAAGTACCACCATCTTTCAACACTAAAGTGTTTTATGAAGGGGTCCACCAAGATATCATTGACGTAATTCCTGTAACGAACGGAAATGGATCGTAGAAAAATGAACTTGCATTCACACTGAAATATTTCCACCCAGGTGGACTCGAACCCACCTTCAACCGTGATTTGACGAAAGGAGCTGGAAACTCTACCGATACATAACGGCAAAATCGCCTATAAGGGGGTACAGACTGGCCTTATATGTTCACTATAGCCCATTTGATGTTGCATTTAATCTCGTCCGGCTAAATGCAAAGGTGTTTAGTAGAGTGAACTATGGTGTTTAAGGAGCAAAATTACACCTAAATTAACATCGCCTCCCTTATAGTGCACTCTCGTTTCACGTAGGTTCGCTTAGCTTCGCTGCGGTGGTACCGCCATCTAGGAACGATACATAGAGCGCCCATTCCCGCCGGCAGTCTTCGCTTGCAGTCTTCCCGCCGGCAGTCTTCGACCTCTCGAGCGCCGAGGAAGTCAGGGCCGTGGCGGCGTCGTGACGGCGCGTTCCAGGGGCAAAGTACGGACGCGCCGACACGGCTGTTTTAACAAAATTTGTCTTGCGTGGCCAAGTGTGTTCAGTTGCGACGCGCACTGATCCAGCAACGCAAAAACGACCATCGAAAAGCAAGTGATTGGCCTTTCGTTGCAGTGGACTGTGTTTTCACTAAACAATCCGCTGACAACCCGTTCGGTTTCTCTTTCAAGGCGTCACAATTTGCGGACGATCCTCGCTTATGGAAGGCTTGAGCAGGGCTCTGGCGCGTGCAGTTCAGTGTTTTCCAGAGCAGTGTTTTCCAGAGTCGCTCGAAAACCTTCTCTCGTGCTCTCGTGTACAACTCTCAAGAAAACCTTGTGCCGTGTCGAGGTGCCGCTGATGTCTAGATTTAATGTGTTCACATGTTCACAATACCCAAGCCATCTCCCGCCCCTCGATTCGCCAGGCTGCCGCTTATTCATTCCACAATTTCGCGAAGTTTACTTTCGTGTTATACAGATTCCTATGACAAAGGGTTCGACCACATTTTTTTCTCCACCCCCTCACCCTGCTCCAGCTCCGGTTCGGATGGTCGCCATAAGCATCGTCTCGAGGCTGCTACCAAGACCTGGCCTGCCTGGCACTCGACAGAAGAGCTGGTGTCCCAGCCTGACGTTGGCTCTGGCTCTTGCGAAGGGGCGCCCTGCTAGACGGCCAGCCCATGAGGATCCGCAGCTTCCAGCTTGCCATTGAGCTGTTACGTCGCAGCTTCATCTCGCCGGATGAGCGAAGGGAAGAAGATCCTCCTCAGCACGTCGTCCGGGAAGGCGCTGGTGCTAGGCAGCCAGCATCGCACATCTCCAGTGGACAACCTCAGAATCTCAAAAGTTACAATGGTGGTGGCCGCCCGGCATATGGTCCTCGTGGTGATCTCGGTGGCACTTGGCGTTGCCGCCGAACTTTCCCCGAACGCCAGGTTGATTACAGCCTTCAGCACCCGGCCATGGCCAGACTCGCCCTGGCCAACTTCTCCTCTGACAACATCGACGCATCAGCTGCAGGTGCCGGTGACTTGTCGGGCTTGCCTTCTGGACCTTCCGGCAACCAGCAGGCCCTTGGAATTGTCCTGCTGGAGACCGAGTCATTTTCCCCCTCACACTCTGGACTGTGCACCACCATTTTGGAATATCTGTAACCGAGTACGAACGCCTTTTTTTCTTTCGAACTCATTTTACAGCAGTGTTCAAGGCTAGCATTGCCCTGCTTTTAGCGCGTTTCCCTACTTTTTCATTTTTCGCGCGCCGGCAATGCAACGTCTCATACTCAGCCTATTTTCCTTTAGTTTTCCTTTTTTCTGATTTCACACAGCCGTCTTCCAAACATTGGCCGTGCCCTTCGTGCGTGTGCACGATTTCTTTTATTTTTGCTCGTTTTTTACGGACATTCTCACCGTGTCGTCCAAGACGTCCAAGACTGTGCCTTTTGCTTCCACTTTAATTATCGGACTGCTACTTACAAGGCGGCTATATCTCGCACAGTTCTTTCCTCATTTAACTTTTAAGTCCTTAGTGCGGCGTTGAAATCCCTTACGTTTGGTCATTAAATGGAGCTGCGTTTAAAGAGAAAAAAATTCGTTTTGTGTGTACACCCCTCTTCATTTATTTTAGAATTGTCTTAAACCCGGCATACCTTATGGTGGTCGGGTTACACGCACAATTTTTCTCTCAGTGTTTTTCTGTTTTTTTATCAGCCCTCCCACCCATCACGCTCTTCCCCTCCGCTCTCACTCTTCCCATGATGGATGAACGCTGAATTTAATGATGACGGCTGAATTTAAGTTTCCCGCGTCGGACCTGCTGTCGCGCCATCTGTTGTGACATTTTGCTACTGTTGGCTGAAAGCCCTCTACAGAGCCGCGGCATCTGGGGGCTTCTCTTCACCGCGTACCCTCTCTTCAACATCTTTTCAACACATTGCTTTTCCCATTTGCTAACGTAAAAGCAGTTCAGATTGCATTGCTAAATAAAATAACGGTGTTGATCACGGTTATATAGGTATATCTTGTGTGCAAATGGGCCTAGGGCTTCCTTTGCGCTTCATTATATTCACTTGCATGACTCCATGCCACAATTGCTAGTAGCTCGCATGGTTTCTCCCGGGCGGTTGAATCGAGTTCTGTACAGAAAAAATTCGTGTTTAGGCAGCCAAAAAAGACGATCGTCTTAAATAAACATGTCAGCATCCATCGCTGCGAAGTGGTCTAGCGGCTGTGACACTCGGTTGCTGATCCGAAGGTCGTGGGGTCAAATCCCGGCCGCGGCAGCTGCATATCCATGGAGGGGAAATGCCGAGGGCCGTGTACTGTGCGATGTCAGTACACGTTACACAACCCCAGGTGGCCAACGTTTCCGGAGCCCTACACTACGGCGTCTGTCATAATCATAGCTGGTTCTGGGACTCAGACCCCAGAAGTCAATCAAATACACCGATGCGAGTGTCTTTCGTCTCGACGAAATCAAGTCCCGGTCTTGAGTTGTGTGGTCCGTAAGGTATGAACTTACGTTTCTGATCGGTTGAGATTGGTATACTGCAAGCTTCGTCAGCAGACCATTTGTGATAATCTTGCACCGTTTTCAGGAGCTGTTGACAAATAATCGGTTCTGTAAGCATAGCAGGCGTGGCGAACCAAGAGATGATCTCTAAGACAGCGAGAAAGCTTGCCTCATGTTTTTTCCAGAGCTCTAGTGGACCCTAAACTACGGCTGCCTTCACTGTTTGTTGCTCGCTAGACAGTGGGCGAGGACAGGCGTGAGCTCAGATGAAAGCGGACGGTCGGTTGTGCGTGGTGGCTACCATGTTGGTTTGAAAGCGGTGTTACTGTCGTTTGTCGATACAATAATTAAAGGCCTACAACGTATACATGCGAAGTGCATGAAACGTATTAACGCGGTAGCCTTAAAGAGATCGTTTCGCTGAAATTTGATGTCGGCTTCGTTGGTTCTTAGCAAAAAACCAGCGTTGTCCGTGAGCGAGAATTCAGGGTAGATGCAAACAAAGAAATAAGAAAAATACCTCCGGCGACCGGGGAATACAACCTGCGACCCCTCCCTCCGGAGCGCGATGCGCTATGTGCTCGGCCAACCGGCACGTGTCCTGCTGCCTTCGTCATCTTAGGGTGGCTGGTGGATTACACAAAACTAGGTCAAAGAAGTAAACGCACATGACAGGTGCGTCTTATTTGTCCGTGTTTCGTGTAGTACTGCACCCACCTCAAAATGGACCATTACCAACTAGCTCAAGTATCAATTCTTGGTGTCTTCTTCTTCGGCGAGTTTTTTGGCACATCACTTTCATAAGGCGCAAGTCGAGGAGGAAGGCCATGCCGTAACGCAAGCTACCATGCCGTAACGCAAGCCAAGTGGAGGCATGACAATTACCCGGCCTGTTGAATGAAGAGCATGGCGAGCGAAAGAGAGCGCGATGAGAATGGGGGCAGGCGTCGCTATCGCGTTATACTCTTAAGGCGCCTATAAACCACCTCCGACATTTTTTTTTTGAACATTTGAAGCTAACGAGCGCATCCAGTTGAGAATGGCGCCACGATGAACGATGTCAAATGCGGCAGCGCTGCGCGCCGCGGTCGCGCCACAATCTCGAAAAACAATCCCGTGCGCCTAGGCGGCCATTTCCGGCATACCAAAGTTAGCCGCGACGACATTGTGGTTTTTCGTGACGTCACAAGAGTCCGAGTTTCGCTGATTGGTCGAAGGAGGACTTAGACTTCCCGTTAGTCTGCTAGCAAATGCACGCGCTCTCTGCCTGTTTGTTTTTCCTCGTCGTGTGGCGTTCGTGTGGTGTTCGCGTGTACACGCTCGTGAATTCGTAAATGCGCTACACTACGCAAGTGCAAGTCAGGTACAGCCTACTAGAAACTGCAGCAACTGTCAGAACACTACGGATAGCGCTAGAAGAGAACGTTGATACAGCACCATCAAAACAATTGCGCGAGCGCGGGATCCCGGCGTAGGCGCGTCAACCGATGCGCGTCATCAGCGATGAATGTCACGTGACATTTGGAGCCGCATCCGGCGAGGAGGTGGCACCGACAAGCCGCCGGTGGGGCGCAGGAGAGAGCGAAACGAGCAAGCGCCGCGTTTTAACAATCAAACGCGTGTAACGGCGCTATTTCGGCACCGTTTCGAAAAATCCTTGCGGCTGCGGGTTCGTTCGGGACACCGCACAAAAGCAACACCACAACCAAATTTTGACCTCTGGGTGCCGAACTAGCGCTCATGTCTCAAAACTGCCAAATGTAAAGACTGAGGTCACATGGAACTGCATTTTCTTGCACAAGCATGTGGCTTTCTTGCACACCGTAGCTTTCATAGTACTGAGCTGTAGTTGTGAGGTGGAGTATAGAATGCTCTATTTCTAGAGCGCATCTGCAATGTTGCTTCGAGTGTGTGATCGTATTAGATGGAAACTTCTATTGAACTGCGCGGATAGAAGCACATAGGTCATACAACGTTAATGCGATTCAGCAAGGTAAATAAAGCTAAAGTGGGATGCCTAACGGGAAGCTTTGTAAATAAAAAAGAATTAAGCTGTAGCATATTTCGGGCACGAAAAAGCGCCGTAATATATTCCTTCAATTTTGTAGGTAAAATGTAAAAATAAATGTCGCATAAGATATTGTTGCAAAGATCGTTAAAGGGCCCCTAAACCACCAAGAGGTCGAAATTTAGTTGTGGTGTTGCTTTTATGCCGGTGTCCGCAACAAACACGTAGCCGCAAGAATTTTTCGAAACGGTGCCGAAATAGCCGAGTTACACGCGTTTGATTATTAAAACGCGGCGTTTGCTTGTTTCGCTCTCTCCTGCGCCCTCCGGCCGCTTCCCGGTGCCGCCTCCTCGCCGAGTGCTCCTCCTAATGTCACGTGGCATACATCGCCGTTGACGCGCACCCGGTTGACGCGCCTCCGCCGGGCTCCCGCGTTCGCGCAAATGTTCTGTTGGTGCTGTGCCAACGCTCTCTGTTAGCGCTATCCGTCGTGTACTGACAGTTGCTTCAGTTTCTAGTCGGCTGTACCCCAATTGCACTCGCGTAGCGTAGCGCATTTGCGAATTCACACGCGCACACCACACGAACGACACACGACGAGGAAAACAAAGGCAGGGAGCGCGTGCATTTGGTAGCAGACTAACCGGAAGTCGACGTTCTCCTTCGACCAATCAGCGTAGCTCGGACTCTTCTGACGTCACCAAAAACCACAATGTCGTCACGGCTAACTTTGGCATGCCGGAAATGGCCGGCGAGACGCACGGGAATGTATTTCGAGTTTGTGGCGCGGCTGCGGCGCGTAGCGCGGCCGCATTTGACACCGTCCATGGTGACGGCATTTTCAACCTGATGCGCGTGTTAAATTGAAATGTTCAAAAAAATATCGGGGGTGGTTTAGGGGCCCGTTAAAAACGATGAACACGGAGTGTCGCTCAGCCAACCAACGCCAAACGTTGGCTCACGCTGCATTCCTTCTCCTCCACGGTTTTTAATCATTTCTTCATGGATTCAAGCCTCCACCTCCTCCTGAGCTTCTCTTATAGTTTGGATAAGAAACTGCGAAACACAAGACCATGCCTGCCAGGAGATTGCTGAAGAAGGCTACCACTTTTCCCGTTCTTGAATGCTTTAACCCTAAATGAACTATATGTGACACCTACGAAGGCTATAACCTGCACACATTCTCACAACGCTTGTTTTCACAGAAAAGGCCCGTCACGCGCATTCGAATACAAGCATTACCACTCGGAATATGCAAGTTCGGCGAGGGAGCGCCGTCTACACACTGTTTTCTATTTGGATTTCAATAAGACTCAATAAATAAAGACACTGTACTTATGGACATCTTTGCTTTAGCTCCAGGATGTCTTGCAAGCCAACGAAGCTTTTTTTGGTGAAACGCTCTAGCACCTTCCGGTGGTGCCCGAGGTGGAGAATTTCAACCACCACGCCAGTGCCGGTGCGATAGGCGGCGCAAGAAGATTCTAGCTTGGAGCATGGTAGAACGACGATGATGCGTCCTTTGAGTGACATTAAGCTTAGTAAAAATGGCCAGGCTCATCATGTACCCGATAGACGGGAAAATAATTTTTTGGACCAGGCGAGCCTAACTGGTGACCACATTACGCTCGGCCAATGCTTCCAGTAAAGCTCCCACGCAGCTTTATCTCTTCCTTCAACTAATGCACCGATGAGCACTGTGTAATGTAGCATCCTGAACCCCTTCCTCCCATTTTCAGGAACGGGATGCGACGTTCGTGATGTGGACGATCTTTCCTTACTTAACTTTCCTTCGTCACTTGCATAGGTATGAGTGGAACCTGCAAATCCGCGCATTGTGGGAATGTGTTTTATATGAAGTAGTCGGCGAAGAAATTGCCTATGACAAATCGTGTTGCATTCAGCGGGATATTACGAATAGCGTGAATGTCTTTGAGCAAATAGCATGGTTAGGTGTGCAATAAGCATGGGCTGACCAGGAACCTCTACAGCTCCGTGGCGACCGAATGGTAGCTCAGGGCACGACGTGACTTTGGAACTCATGCCCGCTGTGGTGCACTGATGTGCGTAATTTAAACACGGTTTTTAACTATTTTTGTAGGACCGAGGACGCAGGGATAAAAGCATGCCGAGTGACAGTAAAATAATTGTGTACTTTATTACATTGCAAAGATACTGCTTTCCACACATTAGAATCGCGATTGACGTACGTAAACACAAGGGTAACATCAACTACTGGTGCGCTAGCTTTTGTTACTATATGCACCGTGGAAGTCATCCTAGCGGAAGTCATCCTAAGGGAGCTGCGGCGAAATTCGAATTCACTCCAGCCATTTGAGCAAGGAGGGAAATTTGTGGTGATACCCTACCTACATGGTGAGTCACATCGCATTAAGAAAGCTGCTGCACGCGCCAATGTCAACGCCGTTTATTCGGCACCAATAAAACTCGGCTCGCTGTGGAAGAAAGTGAACTGAAGCCCTGCAAGTCAGCAGTACAAGAAGAAGCATGACACCTACTTCGTCCCGTGCAAGGTGGGCGTCATCTACGAAGTCTCCACATCCTGCGGCACCACCTACATTGGACAGACCGGTCGCTGCGTGAACGTCCGTCTGCGTGAACACTCGAACAATATTAGAGCCAAAACGGGGAGCAATCTGGCATTTCATTGTGCCGTGTGTGGATGCACCCCAAACTTTCAACAGACGCGCATCGTGCGCCGGTATCGTGATAACCGCGCTCGCGAAATATATGAAGCCTTCGCCATTCATGCTGCAGGTCCCTCATGTATCAGCTCCCCATCTATCACACTAACTGACGAAGAGATTAACTATCTCCGCGGTTAAGCGTTCCACGCTCCTTGACAATGCACGGCTTGTGCGCATGTGCTGGTAGGTTCGTCTCGCTCCCCTCTGTGTTATTTTTTCCATTCCCTGAAGCGTATATATTTGCATTGCAAAAATAAATGCAGTTGTTGGTAGTCAGCGCTAGTCCTGTTTATTCTGTCGTCCTCGTTCTTTTCACGCTGTTTTTATACTATGTATTTCGTCGTAAAGGAGCTTTACTATATACGTCCAGCGCATATCTCTGGAGAGAAGGTGTACCAGCTCTGAAGAGTTACCACTGGACTTTAGTTCCCCGTAAGTATTCAATCCTTGGCAGGGATAAAGCATGTAGCTTATTTATGGGAACCTAAATACTGTACACTTTCAAGAACTCCATTGTTCAAGACTGAGGTGCTTCATGAGCGTTCTCGATACCGTTATTAGCCAACTTATCAGACCATCAGGCGTGGCGTTACTCTCACACCAGTTGATTTTGAGGGTTTTCAATTGGTGAAGCGTTTTGTTACACAGTACAGTCTCGTTTCTTCTTCGGTTCTTAAAGCTGTGCTCATCCGTTCCTTTTTACTCCAATTTGCTGCACTGCGTAATGCCGACTATAAAAATGCTTTTCTCGCATTATGTGCTATACGCACGACGACACCGCCTGCGCCTGCCCCCCCCCCCCCCCCCGCTGGGGAAAACATCTCCAACGAAATTAGATATTCCAATAAGCCCGTAGGAGCTTACGCTCTAAAACACTCCACGCAGATAAGGTATACCCCTTCGCTAATTCCCGATCTTTGGTAGTTTCAATTACTGTATGCTGTCTGTGTTTTCTTCCTTTTCCTATTTTCTTTTTTGCAAAACATCTGTAAATCTGCGAACTTATAACTACATATTAACATTCAGTCTCTGCAGTATCTTTCTCCTTTACTCATCGCAGATTTTTACACCCGCAAACACCTCTCTCTTGTGTTTTCTTCTATTTAAAGGTTCTGATCTTATACGATTTATACGAGGTACGGGCCATTTTTCTCTGACATCAACATCATCAAGAATAAGAGGCGCTGCTCGCGCTGAGACGGCACCACTATAGCAGCGGCGGTCGCGCACACATCGAAAGCGGGCCTCGGATCTTTCTGTCGCGCTCTCAGCGAATAACGACCCTCACGACATCATGGCGACCACAGAGGCACCTGCTACCACACGGAGGTACTCCATGGCTCCAACGACTGCAGGTGGAACCGTGGTGACCCCCGCAGTGCCGGTAGGAGCGGCGCCCATCGTCCCCGCGTTCGTGCCTCCAGCGCAGGTTTACGAAGAGGACGAAGACGAGGTCGAGGAGGTCATGAAGCCTCAGAGGCAAATTGCACAGCAGGTAAGCTATTTCTCCGTACGGCCGCGTTCATTCGCGGATTCGAAGGCGCAGACACGAAAATCTCGCTCAAATCAGAGACCACGGAGTTGATATTAACAGCGCTACGACAAATCGAAAACGCCGCTAACCCTTATTCTCACGAGATGTTGGAAGGAACAGTGGACACCCACAGAAATGTGGTGAAGTGTTGAGGCTGGGATGACATACGCACGTTAAACTACGAGCTATTTTAGAAATATCCATAGTCTAGGCACTGCATGACGCTTGTTCTGTGCACTTCAGTTTCTGTCTTTCGTTTTTGTCCTTCCGGTGTTTGAAACGGGTGCCAACAGAGTCTTTTTGAGGGCTTGTGACAAAAGAATCCTGCAGATAACGCATATTGCGGGTATCAGCATTGTGCGAAGTAGTCAGCAAAACAATTTCTTGCTTTGAAATCTTTGGCATTTAGCCGATGGCTACGAGTACGATCAAGCCCTTTGCGCAAAGTGCATGAGTGCGTGAATGCTTAACTTCTGGTAACTAGAATCGTAGACAGCACCGTGGCGCTTATTTCCGATACGACGTAACATTCGCAGAGATGTCTATTTTCTCAGCGAAAAATGCCGCCACGATGCGCTGATGTGCGTTTTGTAAGTATCTTACGTTGAAGTATTCCGATGGGATCGATCAAAATTGTAGTGCACCAGGCCGAGTTATTCCTGTTGTTTATTGCATTTCCATGACAGCGCTTAGCACACGCAGTTGCCGGAACATTGTTGTTCCCTTGGCTTTCAACCAGAACATCCTCGATTATCTCGGCATCTTTACCCAACATATTCAGAGCAACTCGTCTTCGTTAGGAAATTTCCGTTTATACCACCGTGTTCTCGGCCACCTTGATTTGCTATCGAAGAGCAAGGAATTTCCTTTCCATTTGTAGTAATATATTTTTCTATTAATTGACTGCTGCCCAATATTTCTCGGTTACTCGTTTCTCTTTCATAGGGCCATCCCGGCGAGCCGTTTGGGCCTCCCCGAGTTTATCTATACTCCCCTTTTCTTTAGTGCTGTCGGTCACGTTCAAATATTTACTCGGCAGTACCTTGTCCTTTTTCATCCACGGAGTGTCCACATTCTTGCTGTATAATTATCTAATTATTCAAGCAGCCCCACTCATCTTCCCTTCCACATTCTGCGCCTTTCTTTAGAAAGGCATTCCCTCATTCTTTTGAAATGATTGAGTGGTGCACTTCTCTGTTCCGGGTGAAGTACATTTAGCACAAAACAACAAGAGGACGAATATGAAGCACGCAACACCTGCATCATGTTGAGTCCTCCCTATTCATCCTTGTGTTGCTTTGCTCTAAATCTCCTTCATGTCTCACCATTAAGGCCGAACTTATCCCCCTCTAAAGGGTATGCGTAATGCTCTGTAGTTCAGCCGCTTGATAGTACTCATCGTTCCTCGTCACCTTCTGCACCATCCACGTAAGAGATGTACATGGCAATGCACGTGTGTCGTGTACTCCAGCCTCTAGACTACTCCAGCCCTACAATGGTGGGCATGTGTTACACGTGATTTTGCATGCAGCGAAAGCTCGCGGCACAATTGGCAATGCGTTAACATTGGTTTATGTGCCTTGTGGTTTATGTCTTCCTTTTCAGTGAGGTGCACTAAGTCCTGCAAACGTCCTGTTTCAAAGTATACCCATTTCTCAAAGGTTTGACTTAACGTAATCGTTAATGAATTACCAAATGTGCCGCACCTTTTGCACTACAGGTATTACAGAGGTGTAACATAAGCCGAATTTCTTTATGGTCACTACAGTTGCCATTGTCATAACATATACTGACAAACTCCTTCTTTCGGTGATGAGACATTCGCTTGTATGCTCAAATGTCGACGTCTTATACGGGGCTAGAGATGCCGACGATGCTTTCGTTGTAAATATTAGTTTTGAATGCGCGAAAAAAAAACGTAACGTAGAGACTTTTGAGTAGCTACTTCTCAAAATGCGTAGAACCTTGGCAGAACAATACCGCTGCTTGAGTTATTAGAAATATAGCTGTTACATTTTTTCGCAGGCTGGCGCCTCCAAGGGATCTGACATGATGTGTGCCTTATGTACGGCGATGGTAATCATGATTCTTGCCGTGGCTACGACTTTCTACGTTATCAACACGAACAAGCCGATCACGGAGCGGACCACTGTCTACACCACTGCAAAGACACACGGGCCGAAACAGGTGTTCGTCGGGAACGAAACTGACGTCGATGTGGCTGGCCGGGCCAAACCAGAAGAAGGCCCCGGTGACGTCACAAGGAATGACGAGGAAGCTTCGCTCACGCAGAGCATCTGACTGCCGGGCTCATGCAACGCCATAAAGAGGAGGGGTGTTTAGGTAGTTTACTTTGCCCTGATACTGCCCAACGATGTAATATAATCTTGTAAATATATGTGTATTCAAATATATTACATGCGCTTGTCAGATGAGCCTTTGCTGGCCCTTCAGTTGAATGTACTAATACACAGAGCGGCGTGTGTTGGGCTGCTGGATGCAAAAACACCGAGAGCTGAATGAAAATATTAAAGTTTTAGTCACACGTACGCGCGGAATTCACGTATGCAAGTGTGAAAAGTCTACGTAGGTTACGCCATCTGAAACCCTTTTAGCTTAACGTACGCCACGTGCGGCGCCATCAGGACAACGTAGCTCCACGTATCGACACACCGTTAGCCTATTGATACCCCTCGTCTGCGTGCGCTCATCACGCTGCCTCCCGTTCCTGATATCTACAGACCCCCCCCCCCCCCTTCGGCGAAGCGGTCTATGTGAGCAAGAAAGGTACGCTAATATTCGAATCTCGCGCACGTCCATAGAGGCGCATGCGCTGTCCTTACGACTAGAAGCTCATACGTATGCAAATCCACGTACGTGTAACGAAACTTTCTATTACTGATATCGATTTAAGTTTTTTTTGTGTATCCATACTAGAATGCTTCAGATAGTGTTCATTGTATATGTGACTACGCCAACCTACGAATGGCGGGCTTCATAACTGGTCATCAGAGGCACAAGTAGTAAAAATATGTGAGTGGACGTGAACTAGTTTACTCGAAAAACACAGCGCAACATAGTTTGCAAGCAGGAAATCAAAGAAGCGAGAAATGCTTCGTTATTCAACCACGATGTAACAACAGCCAGTTACACCGACACGTACAGTAACCATACGCGGCGAGAAAA
This sequence comes from Hyalomma asiaticum, assembly GCA_013339685.2. Lineage (NCBI taxonomy): Eukaryota > Metazoa > Arthropoda > Arachnida > Ixodida > Ixodidae > Hyalomma > Hyalomma asiaticum. Next base: position 18,908 of record JABSTT010004758.1, read on the forward strand.
GGTGATACAACGCACAGTGCACGAAGCCTCTGTCAACCATTTATCAGTTCGCATGAAGTAATGCGCAAAACCACAAGAATTTTAGCTCCCAGCAGACCGGTAGCCAGGAATTTTTTTTCGGGAGGGCCAACTTGCTGAAGAAGGAACCGACTATTTGAGAAAAACATCTATTTTTATTATTTATTTTTGGTAAAAATCGTTGCCCTAAGTGACTTTTTTAAACGCGACGTTATTAATGAGCTTCAATCGGATGATATTACCACAACACTGTGTTATTTACACTACCTCAAGGAAAATTTAGCGAGGGGCCCAGCCCCTAAGGCACCCCTCCCGGCTACTGGCGTGGCACCCAGAATACGCGTATGCACGTTCACGAAGACATTGTTGCCGGGAAGCCTAAAAACCCACGCTGAAACGGTCATTTATTTGACCATCCGCCGTCCCACATAGGCAACAACCTGAAAAGACCTTTACGATAGCGATTACAACGGAGTATAGGCGAGACATCTTGCACTTTATGGTAAACTTTTACAATTTGAAGCTTTATTTTATAAAAGAGCGCAGAGCCACGGTGCGTTTCATCAAGCAAAGATCTGCGAGTCCCTCGTCCAAGAGATTGTGGGGTGCCACAATCAATCATTCTCGCAGTTCACCGCACTGGTTGTGAAAGACGTAGCCAAAGTTAATCTTCAAGGAGAAATCCAACTTTAACAATGGAACAATCTGCATAAACAATATATAGATCAATGGCACAGGACATGCGTATCGCAGAACGCCAGAGTGTATATTCGCAGTTGCACAGATAAGAACGACGGGAAGTGCAACGCCACGCTTCCGAGAGCAATTGTATATCCTCTATCGCGTGACTTAAACGTAGATATGACGAAGGAGCACGGCATATGGATCGAAAGATCGTTGAGACTAAAGACGCTACAGAGACCGTGACGGAACGCCGTTCTTGCACTGATCTCATGCTTGCTAGCAGGCTGCGTCAGGTTAGGATGGCAGAGCCTCTGGCCGTCTGCCACAACGACCTCAAGGCAACACTGTCTAAGTGTAGCTTCGTCCGTGAAAATGTGAGTGTGTACGTGCAATCGTGCCTACATGATATTAAATAAAGCTATGGAAGTTCCCGAATTAAGTCTTCGTTCATCTACAGTTATGAAAAAATAAATTACCAAATGAAAAAGCCAATCACATATTCTAAGGTAGCTCCATATTTCTTGGATGCACTGGATGGCCGCTAGCTTTGACGTTGACACTTATTCATTTTACATATTACCGCAAGAGGTCAGTAGGGAAGACGACGCGACGTAAACAACGGCATATCCCATGCAATTACCGTCACTTGGACAATTTCTTTAAGTCTAAATAACGTTCTTACGCCTGTAGCGCCTTACTATTTCCCAAACGTTGTCTTACAGAACATGTACCCGGTGCCTGGTGATTTAAGAATCGCCATTAGCATCAATTGCAACCGGCAAATTTCTTTCTCCTATAGCTAGGCGTTGCCGGAGTCGCGCGCACCTTGCTCAGGTGCAATCGTTCTAGCTACACTGCAATATTCGCCGTGGCAGGTGCATTAAGTCAGCAGATCTGCCTTCAGGACTGTCGTATCAGCCTGCGAAGAGAACACGAACGTACATTATCATCTTCACTTAATTCATTATGACTTGATTCCTCTACGAACTAGTTTACTCCCTTACAAACTCACCTTTGTTTCGCAAGCGTCATTATCATCATCGTCATCCTAACATATCAACTGGAGGAGGAATCGCCTCTCTGGACGATCTCCCTTTTTTAGTTGTGTCCCCCTTTGTTAATTTCACTTGTCCACGGCCGCGATTTCCCTCCCTTGCTATACACTGCACCTCAGAATTACAACCAGTTCAATGTCATCTTTATATGACCTGCGCAGGTCCATTTCTTTCTTTTCATCACCACGGGAATACTCACTATCTCTGACTGTTCTCCGGTCAATTTTACTGTCGCCGTGTGTCTTAGTGCTGCGCCTATTATTTTTGTTCTTTCATTCGTTGTGTGGTCCTTTCCCTTATCTCTAGCTTCTTTGTTAACTTTCAAGTAATGACACCTCAGCCGACATTTAGTAGCAGTGAGGTGCAATGATGGCATACTTTGCGCTTTTAAGATGGTGGCATGTTACAGGTCGCGAAATTGGAATGCGTACGATATG
>JABSTT010004759.1:0-21387 GCA_013339685.2 Hyalomma asiaticum
ATATTTCGTGCAGCGATAGGAGTGGCTCACGATTATTTGGTCGGGCAGTGTCAAACAAGATGAAGGTTGCAATAACATGCACTAGCTGTGAAATAACTTAAAGAAACGGAAGAGCGGGAAGCATCAGAGCAGAGTGCGAGGTAGAGCACTGCACGGGCTCGGGCCTGTCCGAAAACCCGGGCCGGGCCGGGTAAAGTTGTGTTCACTTCAGTCCCGGGCCGGGCTCGGGCCGGGCTCGGGCCTGGTGCTCCGGGCTTAGGGTCGGGCCCGGGTATGAGGTTACGAGCTCGGGTCGGGCCGGGCTCGCTCTTTCGTGCATTCTTGAGATGATTCCACATGCTTTGTGTATACATATACTTCCCGCATGTTTTGAACTTTATGGCTTTTATGCAGAAGGAGCAATGGGAAGGTTTAAATACTGGATTTCTCTTGCTTATTGTGGGTACTTGAAGGTACTTCTTGTGGGTACATGAGGATCGAGTAACCTATAAGCAGAGTTGCCAGTCCGCTTACAATAAATGGATTCGGGTTTCTTTTTTCGACGTGTCGCTTGTAGAATTTTCCCGTCATCTGTCGCGTTTTTTTTTGAGCTTGTTTACATTTTCTTAGCATATATGGTTAATTTAGTGATCATCGCGTTAACGAATAGCGCGTTTGTCGATGACTTTGAGTAGTCGAGTGTTGAAGTCAAACATACGCTGGGAGAACGAACAAGTAACGTTAATCATGCACTGGCAAAGGAGCGTCAAAGCAGATTTTGTGCGTCCCTGCAACCAGTGCGAGTAGTGAGAGAAACTTCAGTGCGGCAGGTTATGTGATGAGCGAGCGCAGGACGTACTTAAAGCCAGAATCTCTCGACAATTTGATTTTCTTGCACAAAAACATGTAAGATGACACACTGGGAACTCTGCCGCGAAAAAGTATAAAGACTAAATACTTGCAGTAGCATGACGTGATATGAGAGTATCATATCACAGTTCGTTTTTCTTTTTTTTTGCCTGTACATACGTCTACCCATGTATACACTCAGTTTGTTATAGTTGTAATCGAAATTTAGAATTTTAAAACACCGTTCGTAAATTTGTTTTTCATCTTTTTCTTGTTAAGGCAAGCTACTACAATACTGAGGACTGGTGTTAATTATCTAGAAGGGTGTGCGATTGGATTTGTAGGTAGAGCATGCTTTTTGATAGAGGGTGCAATTAAAACAAGAAGTTCTAGAACAGTGTAGCGTGTTCCCTGTCAACTTCGTTTTTATTACGCTTTTTATTAAAGCTAAAATCATGCTACAAAGCAGTTTGGCTGTCACAATATGTTAGGAAACTCTCTAGATGATCTCTATCTGAATATGCAGAAAAAATAGGTACAGTATACCTCTGATCAATAAATGTTCTTCGCTCCCATTGTCGTTGCTCAAAATATTTCCGCATTAGGTTGTTTTTCGGACTTAATAACTGAAGGTTAAAATGTACTTCTTAACCAAGCATGCGACAAGAAAACGTCCACTATTGCTGCTCAAAACTCTTTGCTCTAAATTTCATGCTCGGGCCTCGGTCGGGCCTGATTTGCATTCGGGCCGGGCCGGGCCGGGTACGTTAAGTTTTCTTCCGGGTTCGGGCCGGGTGCGGGCCTCACTTTGATTCACCGGGCCGGGCTCGGGCGGGTAAACTTTAGCGAGTGGCGGGCTCGGGCCGGGCCCGGGCCGAAAATCACGGCCCGTGCAGTGCTCTAGTGCAAGGCACACTCATACTGTGTAGTTCATAATGTAGCTCGTAAAAATTGGTCGTACACCATAGGATATTACGAAAAACATTGACAGCAAAACTTTGCCACGTGAACTTCATCATAACCAGTTCGTCGCGCAGAGCTATTAAAATCAACATTGAAGAGCTTTGCGAGGAACAGTACTGTGAGAAGCGTGAATTTCTGTACTAGCTTACGTGTCGGTAAACCAAATAAGTCCGAGAAACAGGTCGGAAGTGGCCTTGATGTATGTTCTTTTCGGAATTGTTGAATGCTTTAGATTATTCCCACTAATTAAACAACAAAATATCTCTTCGAAACGTGCACGTTATGTCCAATGACCCGGGCAACGTATATTTTCTTGCTTTTAGCCAAAACGTCTAACCGAAAACCCATGCGAAAACCGTATTAACAAGAATTTTGACCGGAGGCCGGGGCTGAATCCGAGCCGTAAATTATATTCTCGGAACAAGTCTGAACTCGATCTGAATGTAAACCAAAAAAAATAAAAAATGTCGTTATTGGCTCTGAAGGAGGACAATGGCGGTTCAAATTATAAGTTGGAAAACTGGCTCATCCTCACTAATCACACAGAGCACTGAGTTTGAGTCAGGCAGGCCAAGCCTGTCTGAGTATAATCTTTGCAAGTTCCTGTTCCAGTGAGCTCTAAGGAACAAAAGAATGTTTCTTTAGGCGGGTCACGGGGATTTCTGTTTGTTTTGGCGATCTAAAGCAAAACCTTCATAGACTTGCGGCGACAGTGTCAATGCGATGCACTGCGCCATGTTTGTCGTACCAGCGAAAGGGCCTGGTGCGAACGTCACAAAATGAAGAATTACCTAAGAATATCGTTTATTCACTGCTGCAATTCTTGCGAGCGTAGTACCTGCACAACTTTATTTCTGGGACTACGGGAGACGAATAACTGAACTGCGTTCGCAGCTTTCCTCTGTACTAAAGTTCGCTGTCGTTTCTCGGTGGATCTTTTACCATACACGAGCCGTAAGAAGACGCACGCAAGAAAAAATACGTTAGTTTTAGCTGCTTCTACTGCGACCCAATAAAGCGATTTTGTGAAATTGAAAAAAAAAATATACGCTTATGTCATTCTTTTTTTAGGGAAATGAAACGCTGTTGCGCCACGGTGGTAGATGTCGCGCTTCAGATTAGCATAACCTAATTTTGCAGTCATGAAGAAATTTCATGGACACATTTCTTGTTTACGCTTGATGCTGTGCCAGTGTACACATATACAGCTCATAACTCATTAGCGAATCGGAATAATCAAGTATATATACGTAACACTCACAGTTTTGGAGGTCCAACGTATTCCTGACGGCCGATTCGAATGCGTATAGAACCATGCGGAGGTCAGCGTTGGCCGACTCCGCGGCCCTCAGAGCATTAACCAGAGCGCAGCCGACCACCTTGTGCAGCTCTACCAGGGGACTGCCCGGCAGCTCATAGACTGTGCACTGCGAAGGAAAAGTGAAACCCAGATGCCCACTTCGTGTTACAGCAATTTCCGTTTGTTCATGGAATAATATAAACATTCACCAAAAGTTCTTTGCTTCGACGCTTGGGAAGAGGAAGCCCGACGCTACTTGCGCTTCAGTTGCGCATAATTCGGAAAGGAGGGTCATCATCATCAGCTTATTTCAAGTACACTGCAGGACGAACACCAGAGCTGCTATCGCGCTCACGCTGATCGAGACAGCAGCGCCATCTTGTGGCCCCGCAGCCGCCCCGGCCGCCTGAACCGTGGCTCGCTTACGTTTCTGAACGATTGTACAATACGTGCTGCAAATATAGGGAAGTACGCCAAGAGGCCATGATCGCATTCAAAAGGCCGGGATACGGTAAGGAAGCAATTCGCGAAGCCCCTACCTTCCCACGTTGCGCACATGGCCGAGCATTATAGTAGCACTGTGTAAGCAACGCTTCTCCGTTGCTACCACACGCTTTTATCGCGCACACGATACTCAAGCATACCTGGTCATATTACACTGCGCGATTCCGTAGAGAACAGAGTACTCTAACAGCACACCTATATATTGCGTAGTCTAGATGAGGATACGTTGGCGCTTTTGCTTGTAGAGAGTCACCCACGTTGTATAGCTTCATTGTAATCCTTGAGCTGAATTAATCGATGTGGAGGATATAGGTTACTGTAAAAAATTTATATACGTAATAAGCTAATGAATATAAATCGACTAATTTATGGATGATCATTTATGTTGTAGGACAGAGTGAAAATGTCGAATTGTGCTCGGGGAGCCTCCAAGGCTCCCCTTTCGGAATCAGGTGTAAGGGCTGCGAGTATTTCAATGTATGTGCCACCAAACAAGCGGTACATATATGCGTTGTTGTTTCAGTTACGGAGCAGAATTAACCGCTTTTCGCTTCCTGAAGCACACAAGTACCAGGAACGCGCATTTTTGGTGGAGGACAAGTGTCCGGAAACTGGTTCCACCCTAAAAATTTATTCAGGGTAAGTATATATGCCCGTAGAGACCTTAACGGATATAGTGCGCACAATTCAAACATGTGTAATACGTGAGCAAGTAAGAGATCAATTAGTGCATTTCCTTTGTTATTGTACAATTTGTACGCGTTTCTCGCACAGGTGATGTCCGCTGTTTACAAAGTAATAAATGCACCCTGCGTGACTGAAGGGCGATTGTAACTGAAGGGCGATTGTAACGATTAGTTGGCTCACGTGTCCTACTATTAGTACAGCAGCTAGTACAATCGGAATAAAAATTGATAGAGATTGATTATGTGTCACAAAAGAATTCGCGAACATGACCGATATACGATAGGTAAATGAGCACGCAACTTTCAAATTTTCTTTGCGCCTCAACACGTGCTACACAGTATATGGTGGGCAAAATATGTGAAAACAGCTCCGAAGTAAGAAATCGTGCAGAAATGACTAACATAAAAAAAGAAAAAAAGACAATGCAGGAAGTCACGCCATTGCAGTGAGACAGGTTACTCTTCCTATGTCCTCATTGATACCTGGACAAATGGTGTTAAATTTGTGGATCAAGAAAGATTCCCTGGCTTCCTTATCATGATTTGTTTTGAAACTTGACTGAATAATGGTGGCCCTAATTTTGTCGTAACCGTAACCAGGCGTACTGATATACTTCGACAATGGTAGATGGGGGAGGCTTATGGCATACGCACGATGACTATTAAAACGAATTCTGAAACTTGTCTCCGTTTGACCTATGCATTCTCACGTGGTCGTGACGCACGCAGCACTCAGGCGAAGCACGCAGAACTCAAGACGATATTAGGCGAACAGTTTATTGGGCGAACTTGTGCCCAGCAAAACAAAGCCAGTGACAATGCACAGCGGCGTGAACACTCGTCGGTCGACGGACATACTGACAAGCAGCGTAATGCGCCGGCTTTTGTACCCACGTCATAACGCGTTCTCGCATTATCTCTGAACTTCCAGAGGTCACTCAAATGTGCGCGTCAGGCGTGCAAAGTTTCAAGAATGGTCGGCACGGTTCCCGAAGTGTCATGCAAGATAAACGCGGCTTGCGTTGCGCGTAACAGAAAGCGATAATGGCGCTCGCCGCAAACAATCAAAAGAATCGCGCGTGTCAGTATTGAACTTTGCAAGTTGAACACTCCAGAAGATAAAGGACGTTGCCACTGTCGCATGTGTGGTCACCATTTATTCCTAATGAAAAGTCGGATGAGCTACTTGAAACTGTTTTAGATGTCGTCATGTGCGCACACTTCGCAGCGTGTTTTGTTGCAGGGATGACAACCTTTATGACATAAACGCGTGGTTTTAGATGAGGTCGGTAATTCACGAAGGTTCTGCGATCATCGGTATACTACGCGTAGTTGTTGGGTATGTATGTGGAATCCTGGGAATCCTGGGATCGGTTCCCACCGAAGGAAGGTTTGTCTTTTCGTCCACTTCAAATCCCTTCTACTTACCCCAAAATTACAATATCATAATTACGAATTGGAACAACTTCCCCTACGCTTTCCTAGGCTTCAATGTTTGTTGTTTCATTAACTTGTTTCTAACAAACAAAGCGAGCCCTTGACCCCCTTCCATTTCGTTATATATATATATATATATATATATATATATATATATATATATATATATATATATTGTGAAGCACGGGTAATAATGCCGTTTTATTAAGCCTTGAGGCTCCGGAAAAATGGCTGAACCCAAGGCGCAGATCGGACCCAAGATGGTAACCCACCACAGACAAAGATGAAGAGACCGAGGTGATGATGACTATGTACAGATGAAGTAGAAGTTCCCGATGATTGCCCACACTAATTTCCCGCGCGCGAGAACGGCCATCCTGGCCGCAACTTAAGGGGATGGAGAGCGCTGGGTGAACGGCTTCATACGGGAAACGTGGACCACTTCGGTAGCGCGGTAGCGGCGATCAGGTGGAGCGACAACAGGTGCGACGCGGTAGTTGACAGGGGAGGTCTGCGCCAAGACGGTGTATGGGCCGATGAACCGAAACTGAAATTTGTCACATAAGCCAGAGGTGCGAATTGGTGTCCAGATCAGCACTTCATCGCCAGGGCTGAAGAACACGATGCGCCGATGTGCGTCATAGTAATCCTTACGGTCACGTTGACGAGCCTCGGTGTTCAGGCGGGCGATCTGGCGACAACGGAGGAGGCGGGACACATATTCTTCACAGGTCGATGAAGGTTCTTTGATAGGTGCCGCGAAAAAAGAAACGTCAAGAAAATAAGAGGGCGAGCGGCCATAGACGAGGTAGAACGGCGAGTAGCCGGTTGTGCGTTGTACAGACGTATTATAGGCAAAAGTTACAAATGGCAAAATTGTGTCCCAGTTCTTGTGATCTGGCTGAATGTACATAGTGATCATGTCCGAGAGTGTGCGGTGAAATCGCTCGGTTAGGCCGTTGGTCTGCGGGTGGTAGCTGGAGGTTGTCTTGTGGGTGGTGCCGGAGGCTCTGAGAACTTCGTCGACTATTCGTGAGAGGAATGCTTTGCCGCGGTCGCTCAGGATGACGCGAGGAGCACCGTGACGGAGTATTAAGGATTGAAGGATGAATTCAGCGACTTCAGAAGCCGACGCGGAAGGCACACAAGCAGTCTCGGCATATCGTGTCAAATGGTCAACGGCTGTCACGATCCATCGGTGACCGCTCGAAGTCAGAGGAAGGGGACCGTAGAGGTCAACGCCGATGACTTCGAATGGTTCTGACGGACAGGGAACCGGTTGCAGCTGTCCGCTTGGTGGTGTTGTAGGGAGCTTTCGACGCTGACAACGGTCGCAAGAAGCCACATACCTCGCTACACTGGCGGACAAGCCTGGCCAATAGAAACGAGCTTTGATGGGGTCATAGGTTTTATGAAAACCAAGGTGACCAGAAGTCATATCATCGTGAGAAGCCTGAAGGACTTGAGGCCTTAGAGAGCGAGGTAGAACAGGCACCCAGCGTCGGCCGTCAGGGTGGTATACAAGGCGGTACAAGACGTGGTCTGAGATCTTAAACTGTGCCAGCTGACGGCGAAGGCGGGCGTTAGGTGGGCGCGAAGTTCCTTTAAGGCGGGCCACGATGCGCTGACAATAAGGGTCGGCAAGCTGGTGAGACTGAAATGATGTGTTGTCATGCGGTGGTACCTGATCCACTGTGGCTAACGAGGTAGCGTACGAGGAGGAATCTTGTGGGAGCTTGTCGCAGAAGGCGGTTGAAGGCCCAGTGCCGTGTGTCGCAGGAAGCGGACAGCGAGAAAGTGCGTCTGCATCCTGGTGTTTTCGACCGGACTTGTAGGTAATAGTGAAGTCGTACTCTTGGAGACGGAGAATCCACCGACCAAGGCGCCCAGACAGGTTCTTCAACGTCGAAAGCCAGCATAAGGCGTGATGGTCCGTCACGATGGTAAAATGACGCCCGTGAAGGTACGGTCGAAATTTCTGCACAGACCAAACGACAGCTAAACATTCTTGTTCAGTGATGGTGTAGTTCCTCTCGGCGTTTGTCAGAACGCGGCTTACGTAAGCAACTACCCGTTCTCGTGAAGACTCGTCTCGCTGCAGAAGAATGCCACCAATGCCGTGGCCACTGGCGTCGGTATGCAGGAAAGTAGGTGCGGTTTCGTCAAAATGGCGGAGTACGGGCTCAGAAGTGAGGGCGCGCTTCAGATAGTCGAAAGCTGATTCGCATTCGGGAGACCACACAAAGGGAACGTGAGATCCGAGTAACTTGTGCAAAGGGGAAGCTATGGTGGCGAAGTCCCGTATGAATCGGCGAAAATAGGAAGCAAGGCCTAAAAAACTGCGCAGATCTTTGGCCTTCGCGGGACGAGGAAAGTGCAGAACTGCGGAGACCTTGTCAGGATCAGGGCGAATGCCGTCCTTGCTGACAATGTGACCCAACACCTTGATTGTCTTGCTTGCGAAATGGCACTTCTTGGTGTTTAGTTGAAGTCCAGCGTTGGCAAGGCACGTGAGAACTTCATCCAAACGGCGCAGATGCTGAGAGAAGCTTGACGAAAAAATAACGATATCATCTAGATAGCATAAGCAAGTCTTCCACTTCAAGCCACGGAGAACGGTGTCTATCATGCGCTCGAACGTTGCGGGTGCATTGCAGAGGCCGAACGGCATGACGTTGAACTCGTATAGTCCGTCGGGCGTGGAAAAAGCCGTTTTCTCTTTATCTTCCTCATGCATAGGTATTTGCCAGTACCCTGAACGTAGGTCAAGAGTCGAAAAGTACTCGGCACCCTGTAGGGAATCCAAGGCATCGTGTATGCGCGGCATAGGGTATACATCTTTGCGCGTTATCTTGTTAAGTGCCCGGTAATCTACACAGAACCGCACAGAGCCGTCTTTTTTTCGAACGAGAACAACGGGAGACGACCAAGGGCTCGAGGATGGGCGTATTATATTACGTTGTAGCATGTCAGCGACGTTTCCTTCAATCACTTTCCGCTCGGCGGCCGATACACGATATGGGCGACGGCGCACGATGGACGTGCCTTCGGTCTCGATTCGATGCGTTGTAATCGGTGTCTTTCCCAGCGAAGTGGAATGCACATCGAACATAGCTTTGTGCTTATTGAGCAAAGCCAGCAACTCTTGTGATTGTGAAGGTGTCAGGTCGGGACTGATGGTAGATGTAAAAGCAGGAAGAGACTTGGAACTCCCAACAGATGACGCTGCAGAGGATGTTGATTTGAAGGAAAGCAGTGATATAGGCCCCGATTCAGGAATGCGCGCCAATGTAGTGCCTTTAGGGATGAGAATTTTTTCGGGCGTCGTGTTCGTCACGTAGAGATGAGCACGACCACTATCAAACCGAACCAGCCCCGACACAAAGGCTATCCCTCTTGCGAGACAGCGGACAGATGGTACGATGAGGACGTCACCCCGATCAATGACATCAGACATTATGGTCACAACTGTGTGATGGCGGGTTGGTAGCTCAGTGTCTTGCGCAGCGACAAAGTGAAGAGGTGCGTCATCGGTGTAGAGTGAGTGGTTGGTGTCGGTCATGTGGATAACCCGTTGCCGGCAGCAGATGGAAGCGGACGCTGTAGAAAGAAAATCCCATCCCAAGATGAGCTGCTGGGGACACGAACATAGTACGGCGAATGGTATCCAATGTAGAAGTCCATCAATGGAAACTCGGGCGGTGCACATAGCAGTAGGCGGAATAGTGGATCCTTCAGCAACAAGTAATGTAGGTCCGTCATATGGAGTGGTAACCTTTCGCAGACGCCAACACAAATCACGACGAATTACCGATACACTAGCACCAGTGTCTATTAAAGCTTCCACTAATACACCCTCTACAGAAACCAATATCATATTACACGGGCGCGCTGGAGGAATTTCTGTCCCATTATCCGATGCAGCTTTTCCTCCTGAAGCTGCATAAGTTAGTTTTCCGGACGGCGATCGGAGAAGGGAGAAGCAGGGCGTAGCGGTGACGTAGAGCGGCGAAGAGGTGATGGGGACCCTTACGGAAATATCATATATGGGCCAGATATGTTTTATATACGGCCAGATATGGACATATAAGCGCTCATATCAGGCTATATACTGCCACATGAGGGTCAATATAAGGTCATATACAGCCAGATATGAACGTATATGGCGTTTTATATGCCATATAAGGCATCTATATACTGCCATATATGGCTTTACATTGCGCCTTATATGACATATACGGTAGCAGCATACTTCCATATACGGCGTCCGTGGCCCGTATATGGCTTTACATACTCGATACAGAGAGTATGCATCAAAAGTCACGTAATGCAAGTTAACAGTCATATACATAGGTGTATTATATTATTTATGTTTCGACATCCAATTAGGGGCCGTTCCTCACAATTATTATATATATATATATATATATATATATATATATATATAAAAGGAGATTCGCGCGATTAACAAAAACAATATAAGTTTACTGACGTTGCGGCCGGTGGACCGGCCTTCATCAGAGGCCGGTCCACCTGACTCTAATGAAGGCCGGTCCACCGGCCGCAACGTCAGTAAACTTGTATTGTTTTTGTTAATCGTGTGAATCTCTTTTTTTTTAACATGTATTCGGGCTCAGGGAAATCTTCTTTCCGAACTATATATATATATATATATATATATATATATATATATATATATAACACCCAGTAATGTTATTTATATACACACAAATAATCGATGGAACCACATATCTCGTCCCATCCGGCAATTAGTAATTACAAAAGAAATGAATGCAAAAAGTAAACACTAAGGGTAAATGGTAAAAGAGAGTAAGGGAGGGTTGGTGGTGAGCTCTGCTTTCTCATGACATCGTAATTTCAATTAATACGCGATTTACCTACAGCGCGAGCTAATTATCTGCATAAAAACGATGTGTCAAGCTGAACTATTATTGTTTCGTCGATGTTGCAGTTGCGAAAGCAAAAGCAATTGTATATACGTGCGCATTATAGTGATGCATTGATGCAAAACTTGTGCCAGGTTCACCGCAATAAGCGCCTAGATTGCATGTTCACGGTAAGTTGTGGCTAAGGGAATGATTCCTGGAATGTGTCAGCAACGTTCTTTACTTTTATTTTTATTTTCTTTACCTCGTCTTGTCCGAGTGCGGCGCGAAAGAGGGCTATCGCTTCTACTCTTTCTACAGCTGACCCACCATTGCTCAAAAGAATGCAAAAGACGAGCCAAAAAATAAATGACAAAAAAGAGCCCCTCTCTGTCCAACGCCCCACCCCCCGTTCTTTTCTTCCGCAAAGAACCTGTTTTTTTTCTCGGCACAGTGCAGGGGACCTGTGGAGACGGCCCCTCGCTTTTTCCACGTGCACGTGGAACAGATTTCATGCATCAGGTGAAGCGCTGGCAAAGCTAGCTCTCGTGTTTACGCTGTGTACTTTCGCGTCCAAAAAGTAGTCCATTGCTTGTGGTAAGCAAGAAAATACAAATGTCTCACTGGCAGCCTTAAATCATAACACATTTCTCATCATTTTGACAAAACGCGCTCGTATTTTCGGGGAAACAATCGAAATATGCGAGTTTCTGCTTTACGTTTGCCGTTTCCTCTCGGAAAGATACACCTCTCTCTTTCTTTTTCTTACGGACTACATTTGCGTAGCCGTCACAACTGGAGCCATTTTCTCCACGAAGGTTTTGTTCTGTGTGGGCTGCATGGCTGTGCTTTCCGAAAAAGGTGGTGCTGTGGTACTGAGTGCAGTGAGTGGTATGTTTCGATCGTGTTGCAAATAAGTGGACAACCTTCGATGTTCTAAAATGTCCTGCGTCGGGAGTGACGGAAGAGCACATTCCTAACGAAGTGGGGCCACAAGTGCAAGTTTGGTGGCAGTACAAAGGGTTCTTTCATGCCAGGCTGATTGCTACAAGGTAAGCTTTGATGCTTGTTACTAAAATTCTAATACGGTGTGTCAGTTCAGAAGCACGTGAATTGGACAATTTTATAGCTGCTAAGCGCTTTGTTTTCGCCATCGGATATCGGATAAACGGCTAATGTCGAAAAGCTAGCGTGTTTCTTTTCTATATTTTAAGTTGCGCCTTAGCCATTGCTTCAGCTTCCGACCCTTTAGCGGCGTTGTAAAAAGATGCCAAATGCAGTATTATCTTCTTGTGGCGAGATCGAAGGTCACACGCTATAATTTTCTGATTTTTCCTTACGAATGCCTTAGAAAAGTTGCTGTTGAAATTCTGTTCGTTTTACGGGTGCCCTTCCCCCGCCTTTTCACTAGTGAAATTCTCGTTATTGTAGCTTATTCGCGGAACGTGGCACCAGTGCGGCTGTTGAGACAGCTGCTGGTGGGTTTGCCACGAAGCCGTGTGGCTGGAAGTGCATGCTGCTTCAGAAGCAACTGAAAGTGTCATTAGTAGGACAGACTGCTGGGCTAGTTGGTTATGCATCGCGGCATGATCAACTTAGCGCGAAAACACACGGACACGAGAAGAAACGAAACAGACAGGACGGGCGCTACTACCAACTGTTTATTGTGAAAACACCCACCGACGTATATATGCGTCTTAACGCATGCGCAAACAAACACTTCAAGGAAGGAACGAGGAACCAAAGGTTTAACAAGGATAAATCAGGCAACAGTCTGCATGAGACGATATTCTGATGAATGCAAACTTATCGAAGCGGCGCATTTAGTTGCGCACATTTAGTTGCGCATATAACTGCATGCGATTGTGAGCCTAGATTCAAGGAGACAAGAATCCTAGGCAAAAGCAGGAGCTGCACAGCTCGGCTGGCGTTAGAAGCCTTTCATATTAAGAAAAATGAGCAGATCTGTATCAGCGCCGCTTCGGTAAGTTTGCATTCATCAGAATATCGTCTCATGCAGACTGTTGCCTGATTTATCCTTGTTAAACCTTTGGTTCCTCGTTCCTTCCTTGAAGTGTTTGTTTGCGCATGCGTTAAGACGCATATATACGTCGGTGGGTGTTTTCACAATAAACAGTTGGTAGTAGCGCCCGTCCTGTCTGTTTCGTTTCTTCTCGTGTCCGTGTGTTTTCGCGCTAAGTTGATCATTCCGTGAAAGTGTCATATTGAGCATAAAAATGGTGTGGCCGCATTTTAGATATTATCTGCATTTATTTTATTTATTTACCAAACAGAGCCCTCCACACGCTATTTCGGAGAGGTTACAATACACTCAGTCGTCCCTATACATCAAAGGTCAGTTGCTTTATTGCAATAATGTATAAGCATGTTTGCTGGTTCAGCTATCCATGACAGTGCTTTGTGTGCATATATTTGATGCCATTTCGGAGAACCGGCCTCACCTGATTAACAAGCTAATCATGTCGTTGAGAAAAGCAGTGTTTTTTTTCCTACGTGACAGCTGTAGCTTAATTGCTATGATTTGTTTTGGCAAAATAGGGACAAGCATCTCCCTTCCCTTCGCCTCAAAGTGCAAGGAAGTAAACTGAAATAATAATTGAGCAACTGCTTGTAAGGTGCTTTGCATATCGACTAGCACATTGCGTAGTCATGCACGGTCATTCAGGATGGTTTAACGATACGGGCGTTTTCCGATGTGTTATGATTGTTGCTCTTGGCGCCTAAGTGAATGCATGCATGTATACATATAAAATATTGTGTCATTGCGGCATCAGCTGCACATATTTTGGAGCTATTTATCGGCCCTGATAATGTAAGCATTACTTTCATGCTCCAATTGTGTTTTGCCATTTACAGCTCGCACAAAAGACTTCCCTACGAGGTGCCAGTTCGAGTGCAGTGGAAAACTCAATTTTAATATTATCCCTGGGCGCAAAGCTCAGCGACTTGAGAAGCAAAAAAGACAAAAGAAGACTCCGAAGAATGAAAAAAAAAATAGTTGGAAAATAAAATACACACGTGAAAAGTCCATTTTGCATTTGTGTTCTGTTTTTGTTTATATATGTATTCAGCTCTCACACATGGCCTACAATGTCAAGCAGATATGGCCATATAAGGCGCCATATATGGATATATAAAAAATTGGGCAGATATGGCCATATAAGGCGCCATATATGGACATATTAAAAATTGGGCAGATATGGCCATATACGGGCGCGTATACGGATATATTCAAAATTGGGCAGATATGGCCATATAAGGCGCCATATATGGATATATTAAAAATTGGGCAGATATGGCCATATACGGGCGCGTATACGGATATATTAAAAATTGGGCAGATATGGCCATATAAGGGCCGTATATGCCATATATGGCCATATCTGCCCAATTTTTAATATAACCGTATATGGATTTTTTCATATCAGTCCATATATGGAATTTTCGTAAGGGGAGCGGCGCCTCGCCGGACGGTAGGCAGCAGGATTCGTGGACTCTGCAGGTGGCGATGGGGAACGACGTCGAGGAGGAGAATACGGACGGCGGTGGAAAGTGGGTCCGGCTGAATAGTCATCCCGCTCGTAGACGTCGTAACCGCGGCGCTCGTCTTGCTGGCGCTTGCGGCAAAACCGTGCGATGTGACCACGATATCCGCAGTAGTAGCATGTAGGACGCGGCGGGCGCCACTGCTGATAACTGGGCTGAGTG
This sequence comes from Hyalomma asiaticum, assembly GCA_013339685.2. Taxonomy (NCBI): domain Eukaryota; kingdom Metazoa; phylum Arthropoda; class Arachnida; order Ixodida; family Ixodidae; genus Hyalomma; species Hyalomma asiaticum. The sequence continues at coordinate 14,334 of JABSTT010004759.1, forward strand.
GGCCCACCGACAGTCATAGAAGCCATGTGGACCGGCGCTGGTTGGGGAGGCATCGATGGAACCACGGCCGGCGAAGTGGCTGCTACTGTCGCGTACGTTGGCGGGGAATAAGTGGTTGGGCGGTCCGCAGACACAGCACCAGTCATGGACGCCAGCTCTTCCTTTATAACGTCTCGCAAAACTTCACCAGGAGCAGGCAGGGGCGTTGAAGCGGGTAGGAAGCCAAGGGACTGGAGCTCTTCCCGTATGATTGTACGGATCATCGTTCGCAATGAGGAATCGACGGGAGGGATGTTTTCTGTGGTGTCCGGTTGCAAACGGACGGACTCCAGTTCATCAAGGCGCTGGCAGGTGGCAACTATATCGGCGATGGTTTCGGGGTTTTAACTGCCAAGGCGTTGAAGGCGATACTCCCGATGCCCTTCAGAATGTGCAGAACCCTCTCTGATTCAGTCATGCATGAGTTCACACGTCGACAAAGGGCAAGTACGTCTTCAATATACGACGTATATGATTCGCCGTGCTGTTGTTTACGGGAATCTAGCGTCTTTTTGGCGAGAGCGGAGCGAACAGCCGGTGTGCCGAAAATTTGTCGGAGCTGCTCCTTGAAGTTAAGCCAATTCGCGAAGTCAACCTGGTGGTTGTAAAACCAGGTTTTTGCCACGCCGGTGAGATAAAAAGGGACGTGGCTTAGCTTAAGCGGATCGTCCCAACGGTTTGCTGCGCTTACTCGGTCGTAGTCATCGAGCCAATCCTCCACGTCTTCACCGCGAAGCCCAGCGAACAGGTGGGGGTCACGCTGTTGGCCGGTGACAACCCAACATTGAGGGGCGGCAGCTGCCTGAGCCGAGATGGCTGAAGTAGAAGTGCCGGTTGGCTGCGACATGACAGCGGGCGGCTGACATAGTCGGCGTGCTGATCGAAGCTCCAGGGGGTAGACGAGGGTGGCAGAGGAAGGAGGACCGAAAAGCACTCTCCACCACTTGTGAAGCACGGGTAATAATGCCGTTTTATTAAGCCTTGAGGCTCCGGAAAAATGGCTGAACCCAAGGCGCAGATCGGACCCAAGATGGTAACCCACCACAGACAAAGATGAAGAGACCGAGGTGATGATGACTATGTACAGATGAAGTAGAAGTTCCCGATGATTGCCCACAATATATATATATATATATATATATATATATATATATATATATATATATAGCACAGTGCAGTGCAGCACAGAACTGCTGAAGACAAATGTCGTTGTTGTGTGCGGAGTACAAAGAAGCGGGAGGGGAGGGGGGAAGAGGGGGAAACAGGTTGCTCTGTGCGCGGCCGGCACCAGTACAGTGCAAAGAATCGTCACCGAGCTGAGTTTCACGAAAAATGAAGGGTAGAAAAAGAAACGCCGAGACTACGCGAACAACCCTGAGTGGTTTGGTCCATGAGAGACGTGTACACAGGCACACACACAAAAAAGAGAGAAAAAATAAAAGGAAAAAAAAGAAAAAGAAATAAAGAAGAGAAAACATCACACAGAAAGGAGAGTCACAAGAAGGAGAGCGGAGGTTCCAGCAGCATAGACTAAGGTGACGTCAGCGCGAGTGTCTCCTAACGAGGGCTTACAATCTGCTGCCAGACGACCTCAGCCCACCCGTTCGGTATTATGGAGGCGCCGTGCAGACGCAGACGTCATCTTGCACTGGCCTTTGCTTCTTGGACACAGCTCTGTATCCCAAACCTCCCTTTTTTGTGAGCTCTCCCTTTTCCACCCCCCATTGTGCATGTTCGTGAAGTGTACTTAAAAACCATGCGCCCATGAAAAACTTTCATCTTTGAAGAAGGCTGGTCTCCAGCCGAAACGTGTGCGATGTCAGTGCACGTTAAAGAATTAAAGAACCTCAGGTGGTTGAAATTTCCGGAGACCTCCACTACGGCGTCTCTCATAATCAGAGCTGGTTTTGGGACGTTAAACCCCACAAAACAACAACGAAGGCCGTGCCACGGCCGAAACGTTGAGCAATAAACGTGCGATTTTCGCAAGTGCGCAATTCGTTTCTAATCTACTTTTGAACCGGACCCACAGAACTTCTCCCCCGAATTATATATATATATATATATATATATATATATATATATATATATATATATATATATATATATATATTGAAACAAGGCGTGTTCCAGCGACACTTGAAGACGCCGCGACTGAATAAGCCTACTCAGCTGGGACGGTTCACTTAGCGCGCACCACAGAAACCTCAGCGTCTTCTTTCACACTGACTCGTAGCTAGTGCCGATATGCTCTACTACAATCACTCCCCGCGCAGAATGGAGCCAACCTGGCGACCTAGGGGAATGGCACGACAGGGGGGTCGTAGTATGGCTTGAGCCGCGCTACGTGCACTGTTTCACGTCCTCGACAGTGGCGGTCGGAAGACGGTTCCAGCGGCTCGACGACATAGTTCACTGCAGATGTCTGCGCGACAACACGGTAAGGTCCATGATAGCGTGAGAGAAGCTTAGTGGAAAGTCCGGGAGTAGTCGATGGTACCCAGAGCCAAACCAGCATCCCCGGAGTATAGTGGGCATTAGAGGCAGAGGCGTCATGGCGGGATTTCTGGCGCCATTGGTCTTGCGCGGTGAAAGAGCGGGCGAGTTGACGGCACTCTTCGGCATATGCAGCTGCTTCGGACGCAGGTGTCGCTTCAGTAAGATCGGGTCGGCCGGGGAGAATGGTACCCATTGAGCAGGAGGGTTCACGTCCATATAACAGGAAGAAAGGGGAGAAGCCGGTGGTGCTTTGCGGCGCAGAGTTATACGCGTAGGTGACGAACGGAAGCACCCGATCCCAATTTGAGTGATCTTCCGACACGTACATGGCGAGCATGTCGTCAAGGCTGCGATTGAAACGCCCAGTCATGCCGTTTGTTTGGGGATGGTACGCGGACGCGGTGAATGATGCGACACTCCTTCAGCAATGCCTCAATGGCATCGGATAGGAAGACACGGCCGCGGTCACTGAGCAATTCACGTGGTGCGCCATGTCGTAAAATAAGATTATGAAGAATGAAGCAGGCGACGTCTTTCGCCGTGGCAGCTGGTAGCGCAGACGTTTCGGCATAGCGTGTGAGATGGTCGACGGCGACTATGATCCATCTGTTTCCGTCAGAGGTGTTATGGAGCGGACCATAGAGATCGATTCCGATGCGGTCGAATGGTCGTGCCGGGCAAGGTAGGGGTTGTAGAGGCCCAACAGTGCTGTGGGGCGGTTTCTTCCGGCGTTGGCATGCGGGACACGACCTGACGTATTGGCGAACGTATCGGTACATGCCGCGCCAGTAATACCTCAGTCGAAGGCGGGAGTACGTTTTGAATACTCCAGTGTGGCCACATTGAGGGTCGTCGTGGAAGGCTGAGCATATGTCGGACCGTAGATGACGGGGAATAACGAGAAGCCACCTGCGGCCGTCGGCGAGATAATTTCGTCGATACAACAAGCACGACAAAATGTTGAGTCTGACGACGAAGGCATCGCGGGACGGGGCTATGCGAATTGTTGGAGAGGACGTCAAGCAGAGAAGCGATCCAGGGATCCTAGCGCTGTTCAGCCGGCATGTCGGTGATGCTAAGAGACGAGGAGCCGTAGGTGGAAGTTGGTGAGTGGTCAGGGTCAGACGGCAGCGGTGAACGGGATAGGGCATCAGCGTCAGAATGTCTGCGTCCCGAGCGATAAACGACGCGTATGTCGTATTCTTGAAGTCGTAATGCCCAACGAGCGAGGCGACCAGTCGGGTCTTTCATAGACGATAGCCAGCACAGGGCATGGTGGTCAGTACCCAGGCAGCACAGATGCTCGGGCCAATATTGTTTTTTTGTTGGCTTACGGAGGTCCAATGAAGGCCCTGTGATACCACTCATAAGCCAGCATTGGAAATTCCATCTATTAAGGCCTCCAACAATGGCCCATCGTAACCATTCAATTTGCAATATTGGTTCTTCCATCCTGTAAAGAAGGCAAATGTGGGCCATAGTTGCCACTCAGCATACATTATTGGTGCGTCCAGTGCACAAGGATGGTAATGATGGGTCAGTTTCTACATAGTCCTATCAATATTGGTTATGTAATGGCAGCAGGCTGTATATGTTGTCCAATCAATCTCACTGTATAGCCAATGCTGGACTTCCAATGTTCTGTGTCGGACAATATTGTCCGCACACAAGAGTTGTAGCATCAATGTTGGTAACATTTGCAAGTACACATGATATATCGGGAGGCAGGTACACATGGTGGCAAGTACACATGATTGTTTTCCTGTTTTACCAATATGAAGGGACCACTATCTCGACTCGGTGCCGCAAATGAGTTCAGAAAAATCATTGTGTATGTATTCAGTGCAGCAGGAAAAATTATCTCTATAATTTACGTAATTGTTTATTTGCGCAAGTTCTAGCTAAGTGTGTGTGTGAAGTAGACTAGAACTTGCACATTGGAAGTTGAGCAAACTACATTCTCCAACGCTATCATATGGTCCAAAATGCCCAGCAGCATGTTAGTGGCTTCCGAGCCCACGTGCATGGCCTAACAGGTCGCTTTATCTGTTGTCATTGCAATATTTCCAAAATAATAGAAGTAGGCTTTGTATACTGTCCAGACATTCTGTCTGGTTTCTTCAATACAGGACAGCCAATGCTGCTTGCGAGACAATATTGTCCAGACGTAAATACTGTCGTGCCTATGTTGTTCACATTGGGAAGTACATGACATATTAGAAGCAATGATCTCTTTTTCATTTGAAACAACGTTAATATATATGTACGTACCATGTGCACTCGCATAATTAGCGCCCACGCGTAATTTCTGCACTCCCAACTTTATGTACGGTTTACGCAAAAATATTACTTGCATGCTCTCCCCATGACACCCAGTGCCACGTGGCGCAGGCTAGTGCTGTCCTTTTTCGGTACTGAGTGTTCGGTAGCCCAGGCTTCGCCATAGCCGGTCGCATTTTGATTGTTTAATAGCGACATATTGGCGATTCCTATAAAACAAATTCAACATAGTGTTTGCCGATTAACTGAGAACCATTCCGCCACGATAATTTTGCCACGTGAACACGAGTCGCTCTTGATACTAGAGTTTAGAGATGCTGCTGACAGCACCAGTGACGACGATTCCGAGTCGCACATCCGCTAATGCTTGAATGTAGCCCACGAATGCATTTGGCTGTTAAGGTACGCGTTGTGTTGAGTGAAAGCTGCATTCGTTTTTGTGATACATTTCATTTGACGCATCTCAGATCAGCACGCGTAAAGATTCCTTACGCGATATTCCGAAAGTATTTGCGAAATTCGCATGTAATTTACGCACCTTTTGGAACTCCTAGATGCGTGGAGAAAAAAAAACACGAGTTACGTGGTATTTGCGAGTAAGCACGGTATAAGTTATGCATGAGCAAATACGGCATATGCAAAATGTTGGAAGGTAAAGAAAAGCCCTTGTTATCTTTCTACCTCGAGCAGGGGGCACTGGAGCCCGCCGAACATGGAAGCGTACCACGGCAGGGGGGGGGGGGGGCGGCAGGGGGGAGCTGCGTGGGCGGCACTAATCCGTTTTGCTTCGCATACCTGTTTGACATGTTTTTTTGCAGAGAGCTGGGGGTGATGCAGGCGAAGCAGCTTTCACTCTGCAGAGGTTTTTCGGACGCACAGGTTGTGTCGCACGGGCATCGTGTATCTGCTGAAACTGGCGAGTTTACGAAGTCAGAACACCTGAGTAATCTACGGACACAGAACTTGCGGCTGCAACCTTCTGCATAGTGAAAAAGTGGCAGCCCTGCGCTTCTTTGGACCGGACATTTTAAGTGAACTGAACAGATGAGCCTCGACGTGTTGCGACCGTTCTAAAGGTTTTCCTGAAAGCTTCGTACCGATTTTAGCCATTCGTTTATTTTACTCATTGCGTATACTGTTGTGCTCGCACCCTCATTTTGGCGTGTGCCGGGTTTATTATAGCATGTATTACTGCGTATTTTCTTTATATTTGTCTATTTGTAAATACACACGTGGTGGGCTTTGTTGTATACGTCGCGGCAGATGAAGTAATCGGTTCTAGCAAAGCTGTTTTGGTTCGTGTGACTTTCATGTTTGTATTTTTGTCTTGCGTGAAACGCGTGTTTTTCCTGTGCTCTTTAACGGTCATTTCTTATTCCTGGTTTTCGGTTCTTTCGAAGTCGTCGGTTTGTCCCCACATACCCTCCGTTCCGGATTCTGCATGCAGAAACATATCACCATATCCTAACATTCACTTATGCTGTGTTACTTAAGGAAGTGTTAAATTTCTACAATTCAGCTGTTTCGTGGAATCATTTCAGGAACCTTTCAAGCTTCAGCTGCTCCACGTAAACACGTAAACCAAAACGTGTCGCATAGGTTTAGGCGTATGTTTTCTTGTGCCTCTTCTTTTTGCTTATGGCGCTTATGCGTTTAGTTTTCTCGACGCTGATTATATACAATGGACTTCAAACTTAGAGTGAATATTGATTTGTTGATTTTATCGGAACTTTCTTTTCAATCCCTTCTCATGTCTCTTATACTCACGAATAAAATGTGTCACAAAGAAGACATCTTGCTTATTTGTATGTGTGTATGTGTTCGAAAGATACGTTTCGCCATTAACATATGAGTGCATAGACCATTTATGTCTGTTTTATGCTATCGTCATAACCACGAATCGTGAACATAACCAAATTCATTTCCCAAGCTGGCAATACATACATGCATACTAAGTACAAAATAAAGCTATTGTTACTCTCATAATTTACTGGATATTCTTGCTTTTTGCCTAGAGCCAGAAGCCTCGGCAAAAGAAATTTAAGCGCATGCATGATAGCCAATAAAAAAGGTGGGGAAAATATAGAATCAGCCAATAAAGGAGAACTGGCAAGAAACGCTGCCTCATCCAACGATGAATGCTGGCAAAAAATGATGGACAGCCATCAATAAAGGCTGGAAAGAACGGTTAGAGCTTCCATTGTTTATACAAGCTTACCAATATTGAAAATACAAA